>JAJGOT010000247.1:572500-702500 GCA_022457155.1 Cladopsammia gracilis | reverse complement strand
TTTTGTCCGTCGATTTGGCCGTCTATTAAGACGATTTTTCGAGGACGATTTGTTCGTCTAGACGGATAAGTCGTCCAAAGGCCGACTTAAATTCACACCGAACAAATGGTTGTATCTCGGTCCCAGTACTCGCTAAGGGGAATGGAACTAGTAAAGGGAGTGATGGTTTATGGGAAAATCAAAATGGCGGATAGAAAGCAAGGTAGCCAAGCCTGTTAGTGCCAGGCCCCTTGCTTTCAAAATCGTCTGTTTGTTCGTTCAGATATGAATTTACGATTACCAACACCAGGCACAGGGAGCCCAAACGCTTTATCGGCTGTAACATAATCATTTAATAAAATATTGTTATTTACCTGTTTTCCTGTGTCTTTTTGAGTCGTTTTGGAAGGGATTTGAATCAGAGCGAAGACGGTTGACCTTGCACGTTTCAAATATTATCTTGTCTGCCGCTTCGTAAATACGACGCGCCTATTACGTCTCAAGTTTCTATTATTATTAACTCAAGTTCCCATTATTATTAACTATTAACTCTCCAGAAAGAGAGAAAGAGAGCAAGGGATGAAACTAAAATGAGGGCAGTTTTATTTTGAAGCGTAATTCTCTTGTTACTGACCAATTTCGGCTAGAACTTCACACCTCGATTAATTAAAGGATGAATAATCATGTGAGGCATGATTTGTTTGTTGGGACGCCCGTTTTCCTGCTTAGTTTTGGGTTGTTTTTAGATGCGGCTTTTCGTCCGATCTGTGACTACACTTGACTTGACCGGAAGTGATTTTATACTTGTGAGCATGTCCTTCATCAAAGTGGTTTTATTGTTCTCGTGACAGACGCTTTTGTTTTCATTTGACAATATAGAACAGAACATTCCACGCGGAATACACGGTCTTGACGCGAGATAAATCTACCGTTCGTGTATCAGTGTTTGATCTACAGATTGCTCGGTATAAATACACGGCATACACGGCAAAAGGAGAAATATTTATTTACTGATTTATTTTCTATAATCGCGGCCGGGACCAAAAGCTGAGCGATCCCTTGGCTAAAATATGTTCTGGTTGTCCACATGAATTTGTGTTCTTCACTGGCAAAGAACCGAGAAAAACAAAATGGAAATATTATTTGACTCACCAGTAAACAACATTAAGCACTGGACCTTGATTTGAGCGGAAATCGCTTGTCCTAAAAATTGTAGTCAAAGGCTGCCGGCCGTTGGCTCGTGTTTCCTCGCGCATATCCACGCGCGAGACTGGTCACCTCAACTGTAGTCACAGATTGTACGAACGCTCTCAGTGAGTTTCACCCCTTGTTCTCTTCTCTCTTCTCGTGGCCGTTAAATTGAAACCCGAGATTCTCCCCCGCGGAGGAGAGTTAATAGTTAATAATAATGGGAGCTCGAGTTAATAATAATGGAAACTTGAGACGTAATAGCCAATAGGCGCGTCGTATTTACGAAACGGCAGCCAACCGTCTTCGCTCTGATTCAAATCCCTTCCAAAACGACTCAAAAAGACACAGGAAAACAGGTGAATAACAATATTTTATTAAATGATTATGTTAAAGCCGATAAAGCGTTTGGGCTCCCTGTGCACCAGGTGAGGTGTCCGTCTAGAATTCATATTACACGAACAAATCGTCGGACGACTTGTCTGTCCAGACGATTTGTCCGTCTTCTAGTGTGAAATGGGCCAATATCAGAATTCAGTGATTTTCTGCTTCCGGAAGGCTTAGCGATTTGTTTATCCTAATTGCAGCGCTAGCGTCGGTCTGCGAATTATATTATAAACATCACAAAATAATATTTCAATTCAGCAACCTACTTTATTTATATATCAAGTGTTTTCTAAAATTTCCGACTTTTCATGTGTATATAGAGGTTTTGCATGGCAGCCATGTTGCATGGCAGCCATGTTGCATGGCAGGAACAATAGATTGGCCGTTTTTATACTAGAGACGCATTATCCGTCCAGACGAATAATGCGTCTGTCATGTTATGCGTCTAGTATAAAGACGGGACGAACAACTTGAGACGCATTATCCGTCTGGACGAACTTGGGCAAACATTTGTAGTTCGTCTGGTTATGCGTCTCTAGTGTAAAGACGGGCACAAGACGCATTATCCGTCTAGACGAATTATCTTTCGAAATGCGTCTTAACGACGCATTTCGAAAGATAATTCGTCTAGATGTTTGCTCAAGTTCGTCCAGACGGATAATGCGTCTCTAGTATAAAAACGGCCATTCTTTTCCCTATGGGAAAGAATTTTCTTTCTAATGCAAAACAGTTTTATTGTTCCTGCCGTGCAACATGGCTGCCGTGCAAAACCTCTACAGAATTCCATTCTTATCCATAAAGATGATTCGCATAATGTTTTCGTGAATCACTAAAGCAAAGCGCTATTTAATTTAATTATATTTACTAGCGCGCCTCTACCGTGATTATAATTGGCTTCATGAAGAAAACATTCAAAGAAGTTTGATCGCAATTTGCACAAGAAACGAATTCTCTCAGTTGAAAGTTTTATTGAAATATCTACTAGTTTAGTCTCAAGAGCAAAACGCGTCAAATTATGAAACTGTCTGCCACGGCAAATTTGTTCAGCATCTGGTGAATTTCTCGCTCGACCGATTGTGGTCAAATTTTCTAAATATTTGTCAAAAGCCACTAATAAGACAAAGAAACGGATGTTTCTTACAAAGTTAATGGACATTAAAAAATGTGACTTTCTTTACCCTAGTTTTCCAGCAATGCTTGAAAATTCTTAGTAAAGTTTGCCGCTTCGAGTATAAATTCTGAAAGAAGACATGTCCTCACTTGTGACAAATTTCATCGCTTTCAGCTCTCAAACCACCACTACAAAGGCATAAAAATCTTCTAAAGGACTTTTTCTTCTCATTTCGAAGTCTTAAAAGGGTGCAAAATGGACGTCTTCAAAATGGAAGCGTGGAGTTCATGGGCGGCCATATTTGTTAGAAATCTGATAGTCTTCTCTGAGTGAACATTCGATTCGGGCCATTCGAAGCTATCCTCGACAAACGTTGAACAACCGACGAGGTTGCGAAGCTATCCTCGACAAACGTTGAACGTTGAACAACCGACGAGGTTCCAAAACAAAAAAGGAGTTAAGATCGGGGAATATCGGGTCAACATTGGCAGAGTTCGTTATATCGGGTCAAAATCGGCAGAGTTCGTTAAAATCGACTCTATCCATCAAACCGATAGCATAGTAGCTACTCGCGCAAGCGCAGAAGCTACAAAAACGAACTCACTGAGAGCTACTGTACACGTACAGTGCATGCTCTATAGGCTAAAACTGCTGACTGCTGGCTCACTCTCCCCAGGTTTACTCGACCAAGTCACGTTTCAAAAGCAACATGGCGGATAGCCATGCATTCTCTTTCAAATCTTTCACATCGCGTTAAAAAAGGAACTAGGAATTGCTTAAACAAGTCCAAGGGTAAATTGAAGAGATATCCTTCTTGTAAAGGTTTGGATTAAATGGATTTTTACTGTGGAGTTGAAGTACACTGACTAGTAACAGGATCAGAATGAATCAAAGTAATACAGGATTGTTGACTGCATATGTTAATTCGTCCTTCTGATTATGTCAGTTGAGCTTGACAAAAGGTTAACTGCATTTCTGAAATTAGAGGCTATTACATAAAGAAACTGCTATCCTAATAATTATGGAAACTCAGTGAAACCCTGAGTCAGAAGAGTAAGAAACTTGTCAATATTATTTGTCTAGACATATTTTATAGATGCAGAAACTCGCATTTTGTATATACCTTTTGTATACAACAAATGCCTTAAGGAACACATGTAGTTTTGGGTGTATACTGTTTGTATACAACAAATACCATAAGGAACACATGTAGTTTTGGGTGTATACCTTTTGTATACAACAAATGTCGTAAGGCTAAATGGATAGTTTTGGTGTATACTTTTTGTATAGCTGGAATTTACATGGTATATGTAGGGGCACCCCCACCCAACCCAAGTTGGTCGCAGAGTCACGTGATCAATAGAGCACGAGGTTGAATAGAACATGTAGAAGAAGAACCGAAGAGAAGCTTCGTGTGCTGTGTGTTTGATTTGTATATCTTTACTGTTTGATGCCGGGCCAACACCCCTAACATATACAAATAGTATACAACAGTTACAATGCTCAAAGGTTCCATTTGCAACAAGTATACAAAACGTATACTCAAAACTAAATAGCTGGTTCAAGTGCAGAGTTGGTGTATACTCATGGTATACAAAAAGTATACTTGTGACGCATTTGATTTGGTAAGGGGTGGTACGTAATTATCGCTTGTGGACTTGCGGTCACAACACAACGCAACTGAGCTATTTACCTCGATTTTACTTTCCACAGTTGTGTACTTCTCAGCAAAGCAGAGGCGTTCTACCAATCGAAAGCAATTATACTACAGCCAAATTCACTACTATGAGTCGTGCACAAACTCCTTTTCAAGCTTTGATGAATACCTGGAGATGCAGTTATGTTTTTAAGACATTTAAACGTAAGCATGATGTTAGTATCAATGTATCATTTCGAAAGACCATTGGTTTTGTAACATATTACTTTTCTTTGAAGCTGACCTTTCAGCCATATTGTTTTGGCTAAGAAAAGAACTTAAATCAACTTTTACTTCCTCTGGATTATCCTAAGTGAACCATTCTAAAATCAAGTATTTGATCCTGTTCTCTTACCTGGCCTTTGAACCACATTGTATAATGTTTATCCCAGCAAATAAGTTAAATCAAGATTTCGTTCCTGTTCTTCGAGTTGGCTATTGATTATTCTATGTAAACTATTGTAATCAAGTTGTAGTTTCTACCTGCAGTTCTACATTCAATAAAGATTACAGTTCCAGTTTGTTCCAAACTAAACATTGCTGTTATTTCCAAAACGACACGAGTTTGTTTGCTTCTCTGTGTTTCTTTGTTTATTTGTGTATGTGACAACGGAACGGGAGGGGGGAGGGGTTGGAGAGAACGTTCTTGTCAAGTACACTCAACCGCAAATGTACCCTTGATCACCTACAATTTTGGGCGACAATTTCATTTGACATTTGTTTCCCATCACAAGTATCCAATAACACATTTTGCCCTAGTTCAAAATCTTCTGATTGTTTCCATAGAAAAAACACCTAACATGAAATCACAGTGATCTCTCCCCACCCCCTTCCCCACAAAAAAAAAATATCCGAACGCGTCTCCTAGAAATACTTGTCTCGCAGAACCTCGCGAAGCTCGGGGGAGGGTGCACCGCGGGTCAAAACTTTGGTGGCGTCTCGATTTGTGTATTAGGCTTTTCGCCAGATCCACTTCGTCTTCTTTTAAACCAAAAAAGTTGGTAAAAGGTCCTTTCGATGGTTCGCGTACCGTTTACCGTCCGCCATCTTTGTTTACCGTGCACCTATATAGGCTTACATGAAGTAGTACCGCTGTCTGACGTCTTCAAGCTTTGTTGCGCTGTTGCCAGGTAACTGCAGGACATCTTCAACTCTCTCTCTCTCTCTCTCTCTCTCTCTCTCTCTCTCTCTCTCTCTCTCTCTCTCTCTCTCTCTCTCTCTCTCTCTCTCTCTCTCTCTCTCTCTCTCTCTCTCTCTCTCTCTCTCTCTCTATATATATATATATATATATACAATGCAATCCAACAATGTGTAACCGTACATCCTGTGCCCAAGTTCAGGAGTTGCCATAAAGCCATTATGGTAATAACCGGGAGGGCACATTGTATACATATTTGTATGTTACGCTCACCGTTTATACAGTTTGAGCACTCTCTGGATTGGGTGGAGAGCCTCGTAAGAGGTGTTCACTATTGGCATATTGCTTCGCTCACTGCTCGCAGTTTGAGCACTCTCGTGACTCCACAATGCAATCCAACAATGTGTAACCGTACATCCTGTGCCCAAGTTCAGGAGTTGCCATAAAGCCATTATGGTAATAACCGGGAGGGCACATTGTATACATATTTGTATGTTTGTATATATATATATATATATATATATATATATATATATATATATATATATATATATATATATATATATATGAATATAAATATATTTTTCGCTCGAATTCGGGCGGCTTAGCTCCCGAGGCACGACAAATTTATTAACCTCGCTTCGTTAGCAATAAACATCACAAAATAATATTTAAATTCAGCAACCTACTTTATTATTATATCTAGTGTTTTCTAAAATTTCCGACTTTTCCTGTGCATAAAGAATGCCATTCTTATCCGTTAAGATGATTCGCATGTTTTCGCGAATCAAAAATATCTTGAAAGCAAACTTTATTTCAGAAAGCGCTATTTAATTTAATTATATTTACTAGCGTGCCTCTACCGTGATTATTGGCTTCATGAAGAAAACATTCGAACAAGTTTGATCGCAATTTGCACAGGAAACGAATTCTCTCAGTTGAAAGTTTTATTCAAATATCTACTAGTTTAGTCTCAAGAGCAAAACGCGTCAAATTATCGCATCAAGGAAACTGTCGGCCACGCAAATTTGTTCAGCATCTGGCGAATTTCTCGTTCGACCGATTGTGGTCAAATTTTCTAAATATTTCTCAAAAGCCACTAATAAGACAAAGAAACAGTCTATGAAATGTTCCTTACAAAGTAAATGGACATTAAAAAAATGTGACTTTCTTTACCGTAGTTTTCCAGGAATGCTTGAAAATTCTTAGTAAAGTCTGCCGTTTCGAGTATAAATTCTGAAAGAAGACATGTCCTCACTTGTGACAAATTTCATCGGTTTCAGCTCTCAAACCACCACTACAAAGGCATAAAAATCTTCTAAAGGACTTTTTCTTCTTCTTCGAAGTCTTAAAAGGCGTGCTTTCATTCCGGTTATGCAAAATGAACGTTCCAACCCCTGCTCGAGAAAAGATTGAGGCAAGAAAAATAAAGTAAAATAAAAGATATATATTTTGTGCCCGATATTTCGGTTTGAAACACAAACCTTCGACAGGGGCTAAAATAAAAATGAGTATATACGTTATGTTCAGATTCTGGAGAGAGGTGTAAACAACTTGTCCAAACGTTTATTCTTAGAATCGTGGCATTCAACCATCGACCCTAATTGTGTCAACGAACGGAAGCCATTCCCAAGAGCGTACCTACCAATTGTCAAGGATTTTAAATAACTTGTTTCCCACAAAAAGAACATTCATTCTCTGATGAAGGCCGCGGTGAGCGACCGAAAATTTAGAAAAACTTTTAAACTTTTTATAAAGATTTTTAACAGGTCAGTTTCAAAACTTTTATTTATTATCATTATGAGTACTGATCGCCCGAACAACATTTATATACGTTAATATCGTTACAATTTAAAAAGTTTAAAATATGGAACCAAGAAACATGATAGGTTACTACATTGACAGGTAAATAAAAAAAGCGTCGTATGATAAACTGACAATTATGATAGTTGACTAAATAATGACAAGCAGTTTTGCTAATGGCCCTGTCACACTATTGCGTATCGTACTGGCGTATGCCAGCGTATGAAAAATGTCACTCATACGTTGGTATACGCTGAAATACACTAGGGGGTACGTTAGGCGTAGGTTGTATACGTTTCAAGAACGGACGCATACGCTGGCATACGGCGAAGCAGACAATTTTTTTAAGCATGCTTAAAAATTTTGTGCGTATTCGGACGTATGGTTTATACGCTAGGGATACGCTGAATACGCAAGAGTTACGCTAGAGTTACGTTACTCATAGGTTAAGTACGCTGGTCATACGCTGTATTTTCAAGAGAATTTTGTGCGTATGAAAACTATTTTATGAATTTTCATACGCAACTCATACGTTTCTTTAATACGCAATAGTGTGACAGGGCCTTAAGATGACATAATTAGTGCAGTTCATCGCGTTTATTAATACCAGAAGGTTCTAGTGTTTTTGCTTTATCGATGAGATGAGCTTCACGCGCCTTTCTGACAGAGTCTCTTATGTTTTTTATAAGCTCGATGGGAATGAGTATGATATCATTGAGTGAGTGGCCTGGCTGGTTGAAGTGTTGTGAGATTGGAGTAGGCGTCTGTAGTAAATGAGGTTTAGTCACTGAGCGGCGATGTTCTCCGAAGCGTTCGTTGAGTCTGCGTTTAGTCTCACTGATGTATTGTTTTTGACATTTTCTACATTCGATCATATAAATAAGATTTTTAGAGTTGCAGGTAATGTGTTCCTTGATATGTCTTTCTTCACTAGTTGCGGAAAACGTATATTTATCTTGGTTTTTTTTTAAGAAGGGGCAGGTTAGACAGCGCGGATGATTACATCTGTGGATACCCGGAGAAGGTGGTATTCTACGGTCATCAGGGTCAGAGTTGTCGGGTAGCTTTGTTTTCACTAGCAGATCACGAAGACTTGCATTTCTTCTGTATGCTAGGACTAAACGCAGACTCAACGAACGCTTCGGAGAACATCGCCGCTGCTGATTTCCCTTTCGTAAACGGTCGATGCCATTTTTAACGGTCGATGCCATCATTAGCATTCGTTAGTAACCAAGCCTTTTGAAATGGTCGATGCTATTTCTCTTTTGTTTATGCGTGGATTGGGCCGAAAGTAGGCTATCATTATTAGATAAAATTGGGCCTAGGTAAAGCGATTATTAGATCTAAGCTAGATTCGCGGTTAGGTAAGATTTAGGGTTAGGGTGACCCGTTATTGACATATATGTATATATGTATATATGTATATATGTATATATGTATATATGTATATATGTATATATGTATATATGTATATATGTATATATGTATATATGTATATATGTATATATGTATATATGTATATATGTATATATTATATATATACATATATATATACATCGACCGTTTACGAAAGGGAAATGTGCGGCGGCGGGCACACAACGCGCCCGCAAAACATTCCGCTAGCCATGACCATGAAAAATGACGGGCATAGGTTCTATGAGTATGGGGCTGCGCAGCGAGTGCTCCGCTATAAAAGTCTGTATTTTATTGTAAAAATTATCTCTTATTGTTGCGTATTTTGAACAATAGAAAAGAAAATGGATTTCGTCTTCGAGTTGATTTGAACCACAAACTGGGCAAAGCCTTTTGTCTCTGGGAATTTTGTTGTATCTGCCCAGTTCGATCATAAGTTTATGATTACTTATAGCGGAGCACTTGCCAGGCCGAAGGCCTGGCTGCGCAGCCCCATACTCATAGAACCAGAACCTATGCCCTTCATTTTTCATGGTCATGGCTAGCGGAATGTTCCGCGGGCGCGCGTGTGCCCTCCGTCCGCTGTCGCACAGGACCGGACTACTGCGCAGGACTAGCTCGCGGGCGCGTATGACGTCGCAAAACATGCGCGTACGACGTCATGTTGAAACCAAAGCGAGGCTTTGTTTTTCGCGCGGTTACACGGCCGAATGTCACGTCAGCTAGAAAAACACTTTGATGTTTTGCTGTGAATTTACTAAGCGGAGAAAACCGTTTAAATTAAAGGCGTTATTTCCCTGAATATTTCGCGGTTTGCTACTCAAGACAAGGATACTAATTAAGGGATACTCAGAAGCCGCTTTAGTGGAAAAAGACGAGCTTTCATGGATAAAATCTTGCTTCGAGGAACTTCATGTATTACGTTTTTATCAAATGCGGGAGATGTTTGTTATGTACGGATTTCAGAACCAGAAGCGGAAATTTGAATTTCCAAGCAAGCGAGGGACATAAAGGTAAAACAGATTACAGTTTTCGATGAGAATTTATGTTGATATCAATCTGTGTGACTTTTTATTGGTGTTATTGTTAGTTTTGGAGAATTGATTTTAAAACGTGTTTAAATTCAGTTGTATCGATCTCTTGAATTTCATCGAAGAAAGCTTGAACTCGATGAGCTATAATTAAATGGTACGTGTTTTGCTTTTAAACGTAAACTAATGGAGATTTGAATAAATTTTTTCGAAAGAAGATTGTGTTGTCCATTTTTATGTGTTTGTTCATTCATTAGATAGTTTGAAAAGCGATTTTATGTAAACAAAACAAGACTTTGATTTTATGGTACAGTTCTATCTTCACTCGCATCCCCATATGCAAATATGTTTGTGTATTTTTGCAATTTTTGATTTTCAAATCAGTTTCTCGGGCAATTTTTGACAAACATAAACTGTATTTTATTCGGAAACTAGTGGTACTAGTTATTCTAGGGAGAGAAAAGTTGTTTTTGTGAACTTTTGTACGGTCTATTAAAATGTACTGTGCAGACGGTCGCGTAATACTGTTTTTGAGAATTGCTAAAATTGAAAATAGCCCGTTCGTCAATCTTAATTCTTGTGCTTCCAACCTTTCACCTTAGTTAAGTTTCACCTTAGTTAAGCTTGTTCAAAGTGCGACGCTGTTAGGCTTGGGCTATCTATATATATTACGTAATTTAGTTAATGCCCTCCTATCAGATGCTAAATAATTTGAGGGGGTATATTCGTTCTTAAAAGTCTTATAAAATTTTGCTATAAAGATTAGCGATAAAAAATCACGACGTTTCGACCTCTCCGAGGTCATTTTCAAGTGGATGTAAAAATACAGAATTAGCATAAATATATTACAGTATAAAAACATAAGAATGTAGAGAACGCTAAAATGTGGTAAAATATGTAAATATAGGTGATAAAAAATTACATAAAAACAATTAAACTTATAAATAAATAAAACAAGCGTAAAAAGAACTTTCTAAACAAATAACTTAGCGCGGATTGAGTCGCACTGTTTGTTCAAAATCTTTTACTAAAAAACTACTCATTCTTATAAAATTCTAGGTTTTTAGAATGCTGAAGTATATGTTTTTTTTTTTTATTGTTATTTTATTATTTTTACAATATATTTATGAAAAGGTATTAATACACAGTTATATGATACACCATAAATTAATAACCAATAGATTGACATTAAGGATTTAGAAGATTGTTTTCATACACATTCCACTTGTTTTTAAAAAGTTGATATTTGTTTTGCTTTTTAGCAATATACTTTTCTGTGTCGTATTTATTATTCAAAATTTGTTTAAAATGTGCAATTGCAGGCTTGTGTTCTTTGCGTCTGCAGTCCCAAATATAAATCTTTCCTATAAGTAAGACATAATTGACCAGATCCATCTCCTCCCTTAAAAAACCAATAATTACATCTCGAAGTAAGGCCCAGTTCAAACGTCGAACTTTTCATGTGCCGAACCTAATACCTATTTAGGTCGACCCAAACTATTAAGTTCGACTGTTGATTCAGACGGTCGAACTTTACATGTGCCGAACCTAATTCGCGGCGAAAAGAAATATCATCCTTACTGTTTAAAATAGGGAAATAAACCGAAAAAGAGTAAAATTCACCAAGCCTTGAAATTCTTGTTTTGATTTTAGTGTGCTTTGTGTTCTGTGATGGCAAGGAAACAGCTGAGGAGATCGTGATGGCGATATTTGGACAAAATAAAGTAACGCCATAAATTTTAAAATACATTACGATTTCTTTATGGATATATAGAAAAGCAACTTTTTAGTAGACCGATTTAAGCTGTCCAGTTTCAGTCTAAAAATCTACAACGTGAATGCTGGTAACCGTCGTTACGCTTCTGGGAGTTCTATCTGCAAAGGCGCAAAAACCCACTAAATAGCCAATTAGAAGCGCGGTTATATTGAAAAATACGTTAACATAATTTATGCATTAGGTTCGGCACATGAAAAGTTCGACGTTTGAATCGAAGTCGCTCCACCGTCGAACTTCCCATGAAGCCCACTCGAACTTAATTCTTGGGTCGACCCAAATAACATATGTCGAACTTAATTGATTCAAACGTCGATCTTTTCATGTACTTAATTGAAGGAATTAGGTTCGGCACATGAAAAGTTCGACGTTTGAACCGGGCCTAAGAGACATCTGCAACTACTGAATTTACTTAAAATAAAAAAGATTACATCATTCCAAAAGGATTTTGAAAAAGAGCACTCAAACAAGATATGGTGAGTAGTTTCAGGGGTTTCTTTACAAAAGGTACAATTCGAGTCTGTAATGTACCCTATTTTACAAAGAAGTTTATTAGTGTATAAAATGTAGTTTAACACCTTGTACTGAAAGGAACGCACATAAGGCTCAGAAGCAACTCTCAAAGGTAACAGGTATGCTTCAGAAAGTTGTTCGTCTGTTAAATTAAATTCGTTAGCTAGCGTAACCCATTTTTTAGGGTGTTCATAAGTAAGTTGTATTAAAGTGCTGTAGTAGTTCCGACATTTATAGTTTTCTAAATCAAAGTCCATTTTAAAAGAAGGCGGCCTTATGCGTAAATGATAAGGAACCAGGAGCTTGAAGGAACTGATTTCCTCAGACCAGTCCAAGTCAAAAAGTTCGAGTTAATTGGTCCTTTTTGATTCACCATGTCAAAAGACTTAATATTATTCTTGTCAAATAACAGGTCATCAGTGTATTTAATTCCCTTGGCAAAATAATTTATGTAAAACACGGTTTTGTTATCAACCAAAATTTCTTTGTTATTCCAAATAATATATTTATATTTATTATCAGGATCAAACGTTTCTCTTAATTTTTGCCACCATAACAAAAGTTCATAATAAAAGGGTGATTGAATGTTTAATTGGTCTGTGCTATAATTAGTACAAGTATATGCCAAAAAGAAATATATTTTTGTTTCATTAAATTTGTACAGTGTTTGACTTTAGCGGTGTTTAATAAATCGGGGTTAAAATTTCTGAAATTAAAATATTCGGAAATCTTCGTAAGATTAGAGTGAAAGCTAATTTTACCATTCGAGTGAAGATCTAATGAGATTAAGAAAGATTGTTTAACAAAAGAGTCTTGGGGTTTATTTTGTAGGTATAACAAGTAGTTGAAGATTCTTAGATTAATGGCAATATTTAGAGGAAATCGACCAAGTTCAGCTTTGCACGCAATATTAGAAGCCTTATTACTCACTTGAAGGTAGCGTTGACAAAACTGAAGATGCGTTCTTTCAATTTGTGAGCTATCCCAAGCCTTAAAATCAAATTTGGTATATGCACCCCAAATTTCACTATTATAGAAGTTAAAGTACTCTATAATCATTAAAGTAGTTAAGTGAAGTAGTTTACAATCATTTTACAAGGCTTAAACAATCTTCCCAGGTATTCTTGCAATAAAATTTTATTGCAAGAAGAAAAAAAGCTTTTCTTCACTATCTACATGTGCATAACAGAGATTGGTGTCATTCCAATAAAAATAGTCTCATGCTCAATTGAAAGCAGAAGGAAACAACAAACAAATTCTTCTATATTTTTTTAAGGAAAAGACGTAATACTATTCTATTATCGGCCACTCATACACTTGTCGTTATTCTTATTGAACCAGTCCATGATTTACAAGAAACACGAAGCAAGACTAGTGGAACGTAAATCACATTCAAGAATCCACACCTTAGTGAAAATCCCACTGAATTGCTTTATTTAACATAGCAGCCTACGAAGAAAAGTATAATACAACAATCAAACACATCGTTGAAATAAAACACTTTTCTTTTCGAATTAGCAGAACTTTTACACAATTCGCCTCAGTTAAACTGCTGAGAACAGGAAGTTCAAACACTGGTATACATTTAATTGTTTACAGGGGCTTTCCTGGAACACGATATGCCTCAATGGAGATCTTTCTACAAGTACTATGATCACAATTTAACATTTTGTATGAGGTAAAAATACATTCCTTACAACTTATCAAGAGTGGATATACCTATCTAGGCTACCGAAACGAAGTTTGGGTTACGCAAAAGAAAAATATCGAGCTTAAGAAAGTAGTGATTTTTTAGTCGGCGCATCACAAAACGATCATATCTTGTAACTAGTTTATTACTAACTTTATGCTAGTTGCAACTATCTCATTCCTAGTTGACTGATGAAAAGCACTATCGTTTTACTATCCAAGAGGTTTTGTAGATAGTGTATATAACAAATAAATGTACTGAATGTAGTGTAGTCTTACTTTTTAACCTGTGAATACGCACAAGCGTAATGAACGGGTTATCGGTAACGTTGGCCAATTCACTCACTCGCTCCTTCCATTAGTTGTAAACTAAGTGACATAATGCTTTGTTACGAATGCGTTTCGTAACAAGAAAAACGTGAATCCAGCGATAACAATAACTAATTTGTTGTAAACGAATATAAACAACAATAAGCTTAAAGATGTTTCGTATTTGGAGTCTTTAATGCAACATTAAAACGATCTAAAAGGATTTTTCAAGCGAGACACGCGTTTTGATGTGTATCTACCTTGAAATAACAAAATTTAGTCTAAATTTAGTTCCACGATATTGTAGTGGTTTGATGATTTGGCTTTGTGCCGGGAACGACAGTCAGGAGGCCAGAGTTCAAGTCACACTTAGGGCCTTCTTTTTTTTTCCTTTCTTCGGACTGGACATTATGAAAGTGTGTACTGTTTTGATTTTTTCTTTTTGCGTTCATCAAAAATCCTTAAGTTTTATTTTAAAAAATATCGAACCGTGTCAGTGTGAAAACATAAACTTACCGCAATATCGCGTTACGCATTAGCATTTCTTATTCACGGGTTAATAATAATAATAATAATTAACTTTATTTGAGTGTCAAAGTATTTAGCTTACTAGCTAATTGTGGACACTAAAAAAAAGTAAAATAAATATGAATTATGCTAAGATTACATTTACATTTAAAACGTGATATAAAATAATCGATCAATATACAAGGTCATTAAAAAGATGAATTAACTACGCTAAAACAAGTTTACAATTTACATACTTCAAAAAACAAATTAAGTAATGCAAATGTTACAATTAACACACCCGTCCTTGGTTCTTGGCTCTTAGGAGCTTATGTTTCTCCGTCAAAAGCAATCGGGAATAAATGCTGCAATGCGTTAAAGGCGCCACGAGTTCAATCTGTGCACAGCTTCCTGTTCAGACATTAAACATTTTTAAATTGTATGATTTAGTCTTTGTGGCGATAAAACATGCATCCCTGACGTTTTTTCTTGGAGCCCGCTTAATACGGACACCCGGATAATACGGACACTTTGGCGTGTCCCTTCAGTGTCCGTATTAACCGGGTTCCACTGTATTGTCTTGTGCGCTGTGTTTGCTTTTCGTATAGTCCCGCCCATTGGAGAAAATAGTAATTCAGGCGTATGAAATAAAAATCCCCCCCCCCCATGCCTAGTAAAGTTGTTCAATCAACAATCAAAAAAATTTCTCGCCGTCATTTAACTTTATTGCGGCGGCTTTCATTTCATGTCAGTGTGCTACTGTTTTGTGTAATTGACCCTAACATCAATGCGATTTCGCGTATGACTAATTTACTCGATCCTCTACCCAATCAATATACTGTAATGCTGGCCAAGATAAAAGCCTTGTACTACCGATCACGTCGCGAAAACGGCTGTGTTTTCACGAGGCTATTTTTCTCGCTTAACATTCCTTGAGGTGATTTGTTTACCGACCACGTAAAGCTGCTTAAATAATTTATGCGTTTTCACGGACAAAGCTCTATTCGTTTTTCTTGATGTTTGTCCCTTGTTATTCGCGGAATAACAAGAAAGATGGCGGGAAACATAGACGCTTGCAAATAAATGATTCTTATGTTTATAGATGTGCTATCGCGCTTGTTCCAGGATCGCGGGAGGAGAAGGTTTCAGCAAAGGCTCAAGTTGCTTGCTATTCGAAATAGGAGAAGAAGAATTGGAGCCTGTTGTTCAGGGAATGTTAGAAAATTTAAATATTCGCGGCAAATGCAAATTATAACACCTCTGACATGCCCATATCGGTTGTTTGAACGCTGGCCACATGTGATTGGCCGAAATTAATTGCCGACAAGCTTAATCGACTGGCTTGCGATTTACCTCGGTGTAAAAACCTTGGACTTTTTTCTTTGTTTTCTACCTTTGTTGCCTTGCACTCTATTGTATCAGTACCTTTTGTATTCTTTGTTTTACGTCACTCGTGAGTTGGCAGGTTTTTACACCGAGGACGTGAGCCCTGGTTTGGTAGCTTAAATTTAATGACAATTCTATTGAAGTTCGCCGACTCGCTTAACTTTAAGCGAGTTGGAGAAGCAACTGTTTTCACGAGATTTTCGACTGTCACTCGCTCAGCGATTTGAAAAATCGCTCGTGAAAACACAGCCAACATCACGCATAGATCGAAAAAAGTACGGAAGAAAATGTGCACGACTGAGCTGTTTCGCGAAATCGAATCTTGCACACGCCGAGCATTTGCACGCTTTATATTGAGTTGTCAAGCGAAAATTTTCTGCTTTGTTTGTGATTTGGCACTTTTGAGATACAAAAGAGGTTTTTTCATTGTATTGTTAATTCTGTCTTGCCCAGCACCTCCCTAGATCGGCATTTTTATTGTTCACTCAGTCATACTTTGTCATACTTTGTCAACCCATACTTTCTCCGCCTCGGTAACAGGACATAACGTGATTGGTTCGTGAATGAAAGCCGCTTTTTCTATTGGCTGAAGTTTGACAATACCCTCAATTTAAAAACTTGAAACGTGCTAATAACGCGTGGTGCTCAACAAAGCTAAAGGTCATTGTTGGTCTTGGCGTTGTAGCTGTTCGAAGGGTTGATAGTTGAGCATTGCTTTCTTGATTTTCTAGCGTGAAAATGTCGACCGAAGTCGAATCTCCGCCGGTTGTTGATGGAGATCAGGCCAAAACGAAACCTGAAGAGGTTGCTAAACCCGACGAGAATCATGTCGAGGAGAAGCAAGATGAACAAACAGCCGCCGCTGATGAAAACAAGGTGACCGAAGCGGACGCGGTCGCTGAAGCTGGTGAAGGTGGACAGAAAGAAGAAAATGGCACCCCAGCGCCGCCGAAAGTTTTACTTTATCAACATCCTCCTTGGAATTTCATCCCTTCGCCACTTCCCGCCTGCATTAAGATTGAAACTTATTGCCGACTGATGAAGATTCCCTATGAAAACGTTTACAAATCAGGCACAGACCAGAACTTGCCTTACATCGAATATCAAGGCGAGACAAAGAAACACGACCTTATAGGCTTCCTAAATTCCAAGTTCGAGGTTGACGCCGATGCTAACCTAAGTGACAAGGACAAAGCTTGTTCGCGAGCTTTTCAGTGCATGGCCGAGGAGAACACATTCTGGAGTTTGATGTACTATCGCTGGGTGGATAACTACGCCGAAACCAAGAAGTACTTCAAGGGTTTGGATATTGTGAGAAAGAATGTACGCCCAAAGCTCGATCAAGGCAAATGTGTAAAATGTCTAGAAGCTCACGAGATCGGCAAACACAACAAGGAAGAAATTTACGCAATCGGCGAGGGCGATCTTCGAGCATTTTCAGCGTTCTTAGACGACAAGGAGTTCTTCGTGGGCTCCGAACCCACGACTGTCGATTGCACGATGTTTGGCCTCCTGACATGCCTATTGCACACGGCTGAAAATTCGCCCCTGGCCAAAGTGGTTCGCGAGGAATTGAAAAACCTCGTTAATTTCATCGAGCGAATGAAGTTCAACCTTTGGCTCGACTGGAATGACCTGTGTTCGGAGGAACAAGTAGAAGAGACGCGACCAAAGTCGAGGCTAAGTGTGAAAAAGAAGAAGGCAACCAAGTCATCCGAGCCGACTGCAGAAGCGAAAGAGGGTGAAGCGAGTTGCGAAAAGGACGGAGAGGAGAAGAAAGAGGGCGAGGAAGCTGCCGCTGAAAATGGAGAGGGTGTTGATGCAGCAGTCGAACCAAAGGAACAGGCAGAGACGGAGAAAGAGGAAGAGAAGAAAGAGGAATCTGAAGAAAAGAAAGAGGAAGAAGCAGCCCCAGTAGAAAATGGCGAAGCATAGCAGGCACCATCAGCCGAAGCAGCTCAGGAATAAACTGTAAGCATTTCAAATTCGTTTTCTGTGAACTTTGTGAGCAAAAAAACGCTTCTATAACATTGCCGTATAAGTTATGAATTACTTTAGACGTTCAATACTGAGACATGGGTCCCTTTATTGTAACTTTTTTCTTGCCTGTTTTGGCAAGCTTTGTGTCCCGTTGCGAGGAAAATTACGTGCGTGTTGAACTCGCGATCCGCGATTGAAACGTTATGTTTGTTTATGCTATTTGGCTATTATTCACTGTCAATTTCATTGAAGAAGCTTTCTATCCTTAAAAAAATATATCGAAATTCATTCATTTAGTTCTTTAGTAGCATCAATTTTTTATCATCTTTCGATTGTTATGAAAAACTGTAAAGTGTAATAATACTCGCGAAGTATAAAATACATCGAATATACTGAAGAGAAGCCGTAAAAGATCATATTTGGAGAGAGTGGTAATCGCGAGTTATGAAAAGACAATAAACGATAGATAAATGATGAAACAGTGCTATTTATGTATGTAAAATTCGCTCAAGACATGAATAAGAAATTACAGTGTTATATCAGTATGAACACCTCATTACAATACTGTATAAGTCATATTAAAAAACAAAACACACACAAAAAAAAAGAAATTAATTAGCATATAATCATCATACCTAGCTGTATACATGTTGTATCATTATAAAAGCTGTATAAATCATGATTATTTGCATCAGTTCCTTGGTGTCATTTTGATGCAATTCGAGGCTAATTAATCTAGCGAATTTCAAATCGCATCACATGGTTAATTCATTCCTATTTGTTTTTTTGCTTTTTGCTTTTTGATATGACAACTTTATTGCAATTTGGTGTATGTCCTTTTGGTTGATTTAAGCAAATAGTTCTCATAAGTAAGAACATGATAGAAAGACCTGGAAACCTTGCGCGTAGCCTATCCAAAAGGGATATACTATAGTGAATACGTATGTTTTTGTTGTTTTGAGACTTTGAATCGTTTTAATAATTGGCCGTGGATATTTATATCAGGACACTGAATACACTTTATTAAAGTCATGTTTCAACTTTAGTGATGTCATTTTTGGAAATGTAAAACGAGATTTAAGAACTCAATGAAAATCAATATTAATCAATAACAATCACTGAAAATCAATATTGGTCAATAAAAATCAATGACAGTCGATACTCACTTAACTCCAGGGCTTTGATTAATATTGATTTTCTTGATTATTGGTTTTCATTGATTGATATAGCCGGGAACCTGTGCACCTTCCAAGCTGCCTTCCGGAAAATCTTTCGGCGCGCTATTTTTCACAATACCTCCCAAAACTATAAATTACTGTAAAGCTAATAAATTGAAGATTCCGAAAATACTACTTTATTCCCTTTTTCCCTTCAGTTAAGCATGCGCGAGCCTTAAACGCAAAAATGACGGTGTTTGCTTCACTGAATTACCAGCCTCCGTGGAAGCGCAAAAATCAAAAGAAAGTGGTCCATATCACTCAACAGTTAATGTCCTAACAAAGTGTACGAGGCTTTGTTGATATTTTCATTGGTTCTCGAGTAAATCCATTTTCAAGTTGAACAATAGGAGATTGTTCTTTGTGCGTCGCACTTTGGGGCGCCACCCCGCGCCACGAGAAAAGTATTTGGAATTTCGTAAAAGCCCCACACTTTGGTGCATAATAAACAACTGGCCAAGTTTCGTAAAAATCTACAAATCTACATACCCTATTAATTCATTTGAACAAAGGCCATTTGAACAAAAACAAACCTCTAGCTTTTGGCCTCGAAAGATTTTCAGTTTACGCACCTTATTAAATCGGCTGTCATCGTGGTCGTGCCGCCAACCAATGAAACGAAAAAATAAAAAATAATAAATAACTATATTTAGAGAGGAAAGCCACATCAGCCGTAGCTGGTTTTCATGCAGGTCCTCTATCCAGATCGAATTGGAATTTAGAATGTAGGTTTTTGAGGAAAACATAGAAACCCCTGAAGAGTATCGTCACACAGCAGTGCTGTTGTTAATTCGATCAACCGCCGATTAGTGGAGTTATTCAAAGGGTAAAAATAGTGAAAAAAACGGCGCAGTTTCGCGCAACTGCAAAGTCAAATGAACGGAAAGAACGCGGCAAAATTTTCGTGTAAACAAACAAGCGAAAATTAAAGGGCCATTGAGAGTTTGTAAAGAAATGAAAACACAACGAAAGTGACCGCGGAAATTTTCCAAAAACACGCAGTGGTATCAGTAATAAATGCAAGCAAGTAAGCTATTCGTTCAGAATTTTTTCCCCTTCGCCGGGGTTCTTTTCACTCGCCATCTCTACAATTCTGCTAACCAAAAATTTCTACTTTGGCTTTAATGATCAAATTGGAAGTTGTCAGGAATTGGAACCAGTGTAGATGACCATGTAAAACATGGAAAACCACGGCGGCGAATACGCTATGACGCTACAATATAATACGCTATGAAGATGCGAAATGCGCTCCGCATTGCGATATAATTAAGATATGCATGTAACATGTAATGCAAGATCCGGATAAAGTTTAGCGAGAAAAGTACAAGAAGGTGCTGCACTCAGGAATGGGATTACCGGATTATCACACCTATAGCTACTTATCAACTATTCGTTAAAACTCTATTTTAAGAATATCTTGAGTTGTTTTAAAGTGTAAATGACAGATTTTTTTAATTGCTTGATGGAATCTACATGGCATTCTGATAAAAGACGAAAAAAAATTTTTGATATCGATTTTTCTTGTCCTTGATTTAGGGTCAAGCCCAAATCATACCGTCCAGTAGGACGTCGGACATCTTATTGAGACTTACATAACGGAGTAACTGGTTAGCTTTCAGTTGAGGTTAGGGGTAGCAGTTTATATAGTTAAATTTAGGACTAAGCAACCCGAGAAGCTAGGTGGTACAGTGGTACGGTAGGCTATGTAAGCCTAAGCCTAACTGAGGTCACAGGTTCAATCCTGAGTGGGGATTTTAGATTTTCTTTTTCACACTTAAAAATTTATTGAAAATAAAATTCTAAGTGTCGACATTACGTTATATAAGTCTCAATAGGGTGTCCGACGTCCTTCTGGACGGTATGATTTTGGCTCAACCGTGATTTAGCCGTCTAAAAACGTGAAATTTCACATTGGTGGGTTACAAAACCGCGCAAGAAGAAAGACTGGAAATAGTCAGCTGTGACGTCAATACAAGAATGCCAGTGTCGCGGTTTCTAAGTTCCTCCGTGTTTTGGTGCATGTTGCTACAACGATAGACAACACACCTCAATAAAACCATGTTTCTTCCTCAGGGCGCACCAAAAATGTGAGGAACTTAGAAACCGCGACACTGACATTCTTGTATTGACGTCACAGCGGACTATTTCCAGTCTTTCTTCTTGCGCGGTTTTGTAACCCACCGGAAATGAAATTTCAAGTTTTTAGACGGCTAAAACACGGAAAAGAAAATCGATATCAAAAAAACTCTTTTCGATTTTCTTATCAGAACGCCATGTAGATTCCATCAAGCAAATAAAAAATATCTGTCATATACACTTTAATGATTGTGCAAAACTCTTTACATCTTTACAGATTTTTTTAAAAAACTAAAATTATGCAAAATGGGACCAAAAACGATTCTCAGTACCCTTAATGTGCCTATGAAATTAAATTTTCCATCTGTTTTTTTATACTAAAAAGTCCATGTTCCACTGATTCATAATTTTCCAATTGAAGTTATGGTCAGAAGCTTAATCAAAGTGTATTTGGAAATACAGATGGTTAAAAATATTATAAGCGCGACGTTTCGGTGTCGTACTGACACCATTATCAAGCGAAAGCGAAAGATAGAAAAAGGACGCGTTTACAAGCGAAAGGAAATCTGCATACTCTATACAAAAAGCTTAGCCCTGAGGGAATCTGACTGTTTGTTTAGGGATGGCTTGTGCTCTCTTATCAGGAGCATTTCATACAATAGGCAGTCAAATTTAGTTTGGCACTTTTTCAAGACACTAAAGTTCTTTGTAATGTCCTTAGGTGTTAAATCGTGCGTCGTGCGGTAGTGTTTGCCTATACTAGATGAAGCGCCTTTGTGTTCTTCAATCCTTTCATGTAGGTGTCTATAGGTAAAACCTATATAACTCTCATCACAAGAGTCACATTTGAACGTATATACTACATGTTGCTGATTGACGAGGGGTGGTTTCTTTTCTCTCACTTTAAGGTCTTCATCGATCTTTTTGCTGACGAATACAGGCTGAACAGAGTGCCCTATTTTGGAGCTAAGTTCTTGTAGTTTGCGTTTAACTATGTTGGCGGAGAACTGATCTTTGAAGGGAATCACGATTCTCGTGCTGTCGACCGGATCTCTTGCTTCCACAATTTCCAGCTGTTTGGAGTTGATAAACTTCTTAATTGATCTCTCAATTAATACTTGAGGGTACTTAAGCTTTAAGAAGACGCCTCTCAAACGATCACATTCTTCGTGAAAAAAATAACCACGATGACGATAGATAAGAACTTTAGTGTCTTGAAAAAGTGCCAAACTAAATTTGACTGCCTATTGTATGAAATGCTCCTGATTAGAGAGTACAAGCCATCCCTAAACAAACAGTCAGATTCCCTCAGGGCTAAGCTTTTTGTATAGAGTATGCAGATTTCCTTTCGCTTGTAAACGCGTCCTTTTTCTATCTTTCGCTTTCGCTTGATAATGGTGTCAGTACGACACCGAAACGTCGCGCTTATAATATTTTAAACCATCTGTATTTCCAAAGTTATGGTCAAGCAACGAAAAGTATTTTTTTGGACTTCCAAAGTTGAAGAAACATAGAATGCACGATCACTGCAACAAACCGTTGAGAATGGCCGGATCTGGTTTCCAGACCTAGGTCAGTATTAATACTTGAAGTGAAACAAAAGAAACGGCAAACTGATCCTTTAATACTGCAGAAAAACAGAAGCAGAAGCAAATAACATGGTGACATCATTAGTTGTGCGAAAATGTCAAAAATTCGGTGTCGCTTTCAGACACTTAAGTATTTTTCGTAAACAAACCACTTCTTACTCGTGTCGGTACGGCAACGAGTTAAGGATTGCCCTGCGTTTTTCTCATTGTTTTCCTCCGTGTTTTCGTATCTACTTTTGTGCATTGCGTTAGACCTGGGTACGATAATACGCACACATGCACTGCGAGAAATTTTGTAACGGATACGGCAACGAGGTAAAGTTTGCTCTCCGTTTTTCTTTTTATTCTTTTTGTTTTCGTCTCTTATATGTGCATCGCATTAGATCTGGAACATTTCTGGGTATAAGAATACGCATACATGCAAGCAGAAGCGAAACTAATTTTGGTTTTATTTGCCTGTTGTTGTGTTACGTAAGTGTTCCCCGTGAGTAACGTACATTACCGGTACGAGTATAGGCTACGGGTATTCTCTTGTTTAGCTATATCTTTGCAGTTTTGCTCAGTTGAAAATGTCCTCCGACGATGAATTTTGACTACCATGTTGACTACGAAGGTCTGCACAACTGTTGACGTCACAAATCCTAATTTTGGTCGCGCACTGGTTGTCCGATATTTTGGCTCAAATAGGCCAACTTTAAGAAAAAAATAGATTGCGCGCTTGACCATAACTTAAATTAGAAAATTATGAATCACTGGAACATGGACTTCCATTTTTTAGTATAAAAAAAACAGGTCGCAAATTTCATTTCCTAGGCACTTTAAAACATGTATGTAAACGCTATAAAATAAAGTACAATGTAAGTTTTAATACTTACATGATCTTAGATCATTATAGCTTTGTTTAGAGTTGTGCCATACCTACTAAGATCTATGAGCTTTAATGAACCCTTATAATTAAATATTTATAGTTATAAATAATGGTCTGTATGTACAGGTACAGTACCACTCGCGCGTATTGCACCACCTACACGCGTATAAAATGCGTTTAAAGTCCGTGTAGTACACGCATTTTACGCGCTTGTACGCACGTGTAACAGAGAAGCCCAATCACACATGTATGCGCGTAGTTTGTGATTCAAATGCGCGTAGTTTGTGATTCAAATGCGCATAGTTTGTTATTCAAATACGCATATTTTGTTATTCAAATGTGCGTAGTTTGTTATTCAAATGCGCGTAGTTTGTTATTCAAATGCGTGTAGTTTGTTATTCAAATCTGCGTAGTTTGTTATTCAAATGCGTGTAGTTTGTTATTCAAATGCGCGTAGTTTGTTACTAAAATGCGTGTAGTTTGTTATTCAAATGCGTGTAGTTTGTCAAACAATAATCCGAGGCGGGGGGGGGGGGGGGGGGGGGCAGGAGCGGGGGACGGGGGCGGGGGCATCAAATACTAAATCATTGTCGCTGGCGAGATCAGGGTAAATTGAAATTGTGGGATTCCCGGAAATATCCATACCTTATGTATGGAACATCACACATAGATGATTTTGAGGGGGGATAATAATAATAACAATAAGAAGAAGAAGAAGAAGAAGAAGAAGAGGAGGAGGAAGATACAGTTGCAAAGCCTTATCGAAATTGAAAACGTCATGGTGAATAATAGAAACAAGTTTCTTGTGCACCTGGCTAAGGGCCTGGTCGCACTACAGTCAAAAACAAAAATTAGCCCGGTGCAAAATGACATGAAAACAAAAACATTCAACAAAAAACGTGTCCCACCGGAACGATTTCTTTTGTTTTCCTCGATTTTTGCACGGGCGGATTTTTGTTTTTGACTGTAGTGCGACCAGGCCCTAAAGCCTGGTTTCCATATAATCGCAACGATTCAATTTCTAGCTTAGGACAAGGGTGATCGATGTGCTGTTTTCGAGGGTGTCAGTAAAACGCGGGGTCGGGGCCGGGGTCAGGGTGGGATTAGGTCTAGGATTAGGTATGGGATTGGGCATAGTGTTAGGATTACGTAAAGGGATACTAAATCCTAGACCTAATCCCACCCCGGCCCCGGCCCCGACCCCGACCCCGCGTTTTACTGACACCCTGTTTTCGGCTGCAATAATGACAGACATTGCAAAACTAATTGTATCATTAAGCCTCATATAAGTGCGTTTGATGGCAGTAACGAGGTTCGATTCTGGAAATTAACAACTTAGTTCACCTATTCTTTCCCAACTCTATACATTAGTTTTCGATAATTCGACTTCAAACCATCTCTATAAGTCTAGACATTCTGCTGCCTACACAAATGCCGTTAAGGTTTCCTTTTTTCCTCGTACTGTACAACTATGTAATAGCCTACCCTCCACCCTCTTGCTGTCTGGCCAAAAGTTGTTCAGATAGAGGCAGCACCCGTTGCTTTCTATCCGGAAATTTAATTTGTTATTTAAATTCCCATAAATTATTTTTCCTTTGTTATTGTATTTTTTTTAACCCGTTTGACCGCCTGTAATCATTCTGTACAGTGGTTTGACTAAGAAAATCAATAAGATATAATATATGTATGAAAACCCTTGATTGCAAACGGCGCATTCTTTTTTTATGCATATCCGAAAATTTGTGTTTCCCTGACTGGTTTAATTAATGTCCGTTTACACAGGCGATTTTTTGTGCAATTTTTGTCGCGCGCCCTAATCGAACCTTCAATTCGCGTGTTTAAACTAGCGGCGGTTTCAGTGCAATTTTGGTGCTATGTCCCATGCAACTTGGCGGCGAATTTTCGAAAATCACAGCAAATGTCGCAAGCGAGATCACCGCTAGTATACTCTTGCGACAAATGTTGCATTGGACGGAACGAGACAAAAATCGCGCGTTTGAAACAGGCCTTTATTATAGCGCACGCGGAAGCGCGCGCGCGAGCAAAAGAAAGCATGGCGTCAATGAAAATCTGCGTTTGTGACGTAAGCTGTTCATTCTGCAACAAGAATGCTTCGGATTTTCCGTTTGTGTTAATTCAAAGCAACAATGAAGCGGAAAAAAGTATTTATACTGGTTTTTCTAACCTTTTTCGTATCAAGCGAAGTTAATAAAGGTAAGAGTTACTTTTGTATCGATTTTTTTTTTAATTTAATTATTTATAAGAATGTACAAATGTTGGCACTTTAATGCGAAAGTATCCCCGCCATCTTTGTACCAATGTTAACTGGCTTGATAAATGACGCAGCATTGCTATTAATTAAATTTCGCAGTGTGTTTACCCTTCAAATATATGCATGCAATGTTGCAGGCATCGCTTCTTACCTCGGCAGCGTTCTGCGCAAATAAAAGAACGCAACAATTTCATAGGTAACACAAGATGAAATTTAGCAATCGCACTCAACAAATGTACCGTGTAACCAGGGAAACTGCACGCACAACTGCGCACGCTTTCGAACATTACCCTAAACTTGATCAGTTAGTTTCTTTTTCAGGCATCTTAACCTTACAGTCTATGAATATGTTGTAGTTAATTTTTTATCTAAGTTAATTTTTGTTTTTCCTTTGTTTCAAATCATTAGCATATATTACCATACCCAAAAACAATGGAAAAACAAAAATTAACTGAGATAAAAAATTAACTGCAATTCATTGTCATTTCTTTTAATTAGGTTCCAGTCTTTCTCCATAGCATTTAAATTTTATTGTATTATATCCAACCGTCATTCTGAAGATGCATGTTGCAGCATACGAAACGTCAAGTCATTAATCAAAGTTTTTACAACATGCGTTGTTTTGTCATGTTTATCACCGCAGTGTGTATTTTATTTCTGCAACAAACATATTTAAAATGATCATGTTTTTGAAAATATTTAGCTGTTTAGTATCGAAATTCCATTGAACCATTTTTCAAAATAAGCGAACTAGATTTGCGCCCGGTCAATTAATTTTTAATTTTATTCGGCAATTCATTATTTATTAAAACATAATTCATGAGTAAATATCCTTATTGTGCTACGGTTCAGTTTTACTGAATTAAAATCTGAATTCTTTTTCAAGTTTTAGCGCGACCAAGTCATTCTTCTGTGGAGCGTAACAGTGCAGAGTCTGTTCAGGAATGGAATCCATCAGCCCTGCATGGCGCTGCACACCAGTCCCCCACTCCACACAAATCTACTATCCCCTCCTCAACTTTGAGATCAGGCTCAGTTACAACTGATGACGAAGGAATCAACTTAAAACAACAAGACGACTTCAAATGGAACAAGGATTCCAAAAACATGAATATCGGCAGAAAAATACTGACCGCGCAAAAGTTCGCCATGAGAAGAGTGGCAAAAAGACACAAGGCAGTTGTTCCACCCTATACCACTGGAATGAGCTCATCAGCTTCTCCATTAAAGGAAGCATTTGTGTTCCAAACATTGCGACCAACATTTGCTACAGGCAAGTAATATTTTCTTGCAAAGGTTTGTAGTACTTTGTACCCATTGGAATAAAATTCATGTATTTGTCTATGGATATCTAAACTTCGATTGGTAAATAACTCAAACGTCTTCGGGAATTCCACGCAAACCTTCAGTAATAATCTGCTTCGTAACATAAAATTGTCTAGAAGTTTCTCATTAAATGCATGTATGGCTACTTTACAACATTGAATTTCCCTTCTGTGGTCTTTTACTAAATTTGTTGTACGGCTGACTTAGTTAGCTGGCAAAACGAACTGAATCCTGTGTTGTGATTGGCTCCCCCAATGAGCAAAATGGGCTCACTTGCTCGCTCGGGACTGCCCGTGATTTACCCGCAAGATGATTTCACGAGAACATCAAAATGGTCGCTTGTGTGGTTATGCACTTAAATTTTATAGAAGTAAATTTTCCAAAACGAAATGTGAATTTCCAGAAAACAGAAATCATAACTTTTTATCAAAGGGCTTATTTTTACTTGGAATATGCGTGTTTTACTTATTTCATATTGATTTCCGATTATACAGACGTACCAACCGAGAGGAATAGCAAACCGTCCGTGGTATTAACTATTCTGCCAACTGTTGATGGGAACACTTTGGAAAGCACGTTCTCTCTACTGGCTGATAAAGCTGGCACGGAATCGGACAAAGCGACAGAAAAAGGCAATTCTAACGACAATTATTTAGCACACGACCGACCCAGAGTGACAGAACATGACCATCCAACACGAAGTGGCACTGAATCCAAGACACAGCCGCTGGAAACGGGCGCTCATTATAAGATCACATCCTCGGAGCTTCGTTGGAACACTGCACATGACTCCACGACTTTAGATGAACATAAAGGAAGAAAACGTTACAAGAAAAGGAAAACCGCATCCAGACTGACTGACGATGAAAACGATAAAGATGAAGATGATGCGAGGCAGTCAGGATCTCCTATCATTCTTGCGGCCGTTTTTTCTGGTATATTGGTGTTACTGTGCGTATTTACTGGACTGGCTCATCGGTGGTATGTATTTATTATTCAATTTCTTCGACTTGCCAATAGTCAATTATAACTCAGCAGTCCAGAGAGTGAAATTAAATTTTAGTCTTTAAATCATACGTTTTGTTTTTAATTCACTATACTATCATTACGGACTTCAAAATACAACCATTGGAATACAAACTGCAAGCTGAAACACTTGACTGGTCTTTTAGGATTGGTGCTCTAGCTATGATCATTCGTGTATTCCATGTAAACTGTCCCTAACTATGGAATGGCCTGTTTTACTCCCTTTTAAGGAAAATAAGGATTGCCTGCTTGCTCTCTGCTTGTCCTGTCCTCCTTCAGTTTATTCATCGTCTTCCTTTTGCACCCTGTCCCTCTTGGCTTTCCGCCATCCATAATTACTAAAAGTATCGTTATTTCTACAAATGTTATTGCAGGAGAAATTGTAAGAAGAGATGTCTACGACAGAAGGACTCCGAAGTTGGCTTGATATTCCCTTCATCGGCTGACTTCAGCGAGCAGCTGAGCGAAGACGAGATCCTGTTTGAGACAATGGCCAAGGAGCGTGAGATGGAAACATTGAAGGACTGTGCTAAATCCAAAACGAAGACATCAAATCCACCCTCTTACCATGTTGATGCACAGGCAACATGGATCCTCACTGACACTCCTACATCCACTCCTTTAATGGCAGCTTCTTCAGTTGTTGATGATCCTAAGACAGAAGTATGTACTGTTATTGATATTCCCGACTCAGCACATGTTGATGCACAAGCTGAAACAACAAGGATAATTACTGACACTCCTACATCCACTCCTTTGATGGTAGCTTCTGCAGTTGTGGACCCTCTTATCACAGAAGAAGCCTCTACTGTTGTTGATATTCCCGACTTGAGTTCTCTGGATACTTCATTCACTTGTTCGTCTCTTTCTGATGACTTTATTTGGCCTCCTGGAACTCCACAATCGTCCTCATCTTTAACGTCGGTTTCCTCACTCGAAATGACCTCAGAACTAGGTATTTGTTCACCATCCTCACTTACGGCATCGGATCCTGAGATTTTAACTCAATCTGCATCTTTGGCATCTGTGCCTGCAATGCCGCTGAAGCCAGAAACGAAGCATATCACCTTTGAATCTCCAGTCTCACCAACCTTTCAACCGGAAGCTACCTTTGAAGTTTCTACTTCCACACCTGCGATTTCACTGACCATCGAACCAGAAGACATTACACCCGACATGCTATTAACAAGACCTGTTACCTGTGCTGTTTCGGAGGCGACAGTTCCTGTTGCAATGCAATTGCCATCCTCATCTCACCCAGCCACGCCAAAACAATCCTCAACCTTGAATTTAACCCCGTCTGTTTCTGATGAATCGACAATGACCGTTTCTATGACAACAGAGAGTGGCAGCTCCTCTAGGGAATCCTGCAAAACCCCTGTGGCTCCAAGAGATGAGGTAGTTATAACCATTGAAGATGATGAAGATGAAGTTGTCATCTACACAAGCGAAAAATCACGAACAGTGAATACCGTGATCGAAATCTCCGGCGTGACTAGTGAAGATGATGATTTGGTGACACCGACTGTGGGAAATGTGCCTTGTGTGACTGCTGAAAACGTGGATAACGTGACAAAGTCTCTGGAAGATTCTGTAATTGGCGTGACTGGTGAAGTCAGGGATAGTGAAACGGTGACTGTGGAAAACGCAATAATCGACATCCCTGGCGTGACTTGTGTTGACAAGAATGTCGTGACGGTGGTTGAAAATGCTGTTATTGAAATTCCTGGCGTGACAAGTGCGGGAGAGGATCGCGTGAAGTTGGCTGAAAACGCATCGGTCAAGATCTCTGGTGTTACAAAAGAAGGGGAAGATGGAGTGACGGTGGTTGACAATGTTGAAATTGAGATTTCCAACGTGAGAAGTAAAGGAGAAAATTGCGTGACGGTTACAAATGCTGTGGTGGATGTTTGTGGCGTGACAAGTGAACAAGATGGTGATGGTGTGATGGTGGTTGAAAATGCTGTTGTCCACCTCTCTGGCGTGACAAGTGAGGAAGAGGAACGCGTGACGGTGGTTGAAGATGCGGAAATTGAAATCTGCGGTGTGACCAGTGAGAACGAAGATGGCGTGAAGGTGGTTGACAATGCTGTAATCAAGATTTCTAACGCGACTAATGGACTCGAAAGTGTCGTGACGATTGCTGGGGATAACAATGGTGATGGTAAGTCGCAGATCAGTCAAGTTATAATTAGTATTGATACTGGTACAACAGGTTGCTACTATATATGAGCATTTCTGGTTTACCGCTAGGCTCTCAGCTTATACAGGTGTAATACAACTTTGTTTGTCACATTTGTGTATAAGCATTTGTCGGTAGCACTTCTATTAAACACAGACCATGGTAAATCGCATTTATTCGACAAAAATTAAAGACGCAAAAATGACCATGACAAGATTGCTCTTGAATAAGCTTCCTTTAATTATTATTACTGCGGGCGTTATTAACTAAGTGTTCAATTATGCACGATTTTCATGAATTCTAAACCCCTTCAAAATTTAAAGTCATCCAATTTAGTAATCCAACCTTTTTTACAATTAGAAATTCCAGGAAAGTCCCTGATCAGCGGGGAAACAGCGCTGGAAAATCGTGACTCCATCAAGTACCTTACCTCAAAAGGAAGTTCAACTTGTTATGGGGCTGGCCTTAACACCGGAATTACTCAGCCCCTGGAAGGAAATAAACCTGTCGTCAACGAAAACAGAGAGAAAAGACTTCTATCAAGCAAGGTTCTAGATAAAGGCGCTTCTACTAGCCACCATGACGCAAATGTGTGGGATTCGATTTACAAGAACAGGGCTATATCCATGGTTAGTATTTAAATACTCGTTCACTTACCACTCTGGCTTTTGTTTTTGCTTTTAGCCCTGAATTACGACTCGTGAAGATAAAAAAAATGCTTTGCGATCTACACAAAATGAAATAAGAAATGATCACTTTTCTCCGCTTCTATAAACGTACAGATGTTGCACAGACTAACCAATGTTTCATAGACTTAATAATGTTCTACAGGCTTTTAATATTCTGCAGGTGAAGTAGTGTTCCACAGAGTTAACAATGTTTCACAGAATTACTAAAATCAGTTTCATAGTCGCTTTTTGTTTCATAAGTTTACAAATGTTTCACAGACTTACCAATGCCCAGAAGTTTGTCAATGTTTCACGAGCGAACTTATGTTTCACAGGCGGACGCCAACAAAAAGAGAAAGAAAAGACTGTCATCGAGCAAGGCTCTGGATAACGACGCTACAAGAAACCCAGACGCAAATGCATGGGACTCGATTTACCAGAACAGGGCCAAATCGATGGTTAGTACTCAAATATTCATTCACACTTGCTCTGTACATATCTTACTTATTTGGCAAAGATATTAATAGTTATGATCAACAGACTTACCAATGTTTTATCGACTTACTATTGTATCACAGACTTGCCAATATTTTTCAAACTTGCCAAAATTTCATAGGTTGTATACTTATATCCCACAGGCTTGCAGTGATTCACAGGCTTAGTAAAGCTCCATATACAGTTGTACAGGTTTACAAAATGTTTCACGAACTTTCTAATCCATGCGACGTTTGTTTTGTTACCAGAGAAAACAGAAGAAGCAAAAGAAAGGCAAGGGGGTGAAGCCAAGTGTTTTTCAACCCAATCAGATGTCTCACAATGAGAAACATATTTACAGTGAAATTTCCTCAGTCGATCACAAGACCAATCCACAATTGGGGTGCCTGTGTCACTACTGTGAAAAACACAGACAGAAATCTCGTGGTCCGCGTTTCCTCAGACTTCCTCGGTGAGTTCTAAGTTTTATCTTTTGTTTTCAGAGATGTCTGGCCTCGGAATAAACTGAAAAAAGTCTTGCATTCACTGTAACTCAATCTTGATCGCATTACCCTTCCTTCTGAAGGAAAACAATTAAGCCCATCACAGAGCTATCCCTCCTCTCACCCTCACCAACTCGTAAAACCAAGCTTTATTCAAACCAGGAGACGGAGTTAATCGTCGAAAACGTGGTTACGACTCTCTAAAGATCACCAAAGGCAAGAACTAGTCGCTTGTGTATCACACGTGTGAGTGGCTGATTCAGCGATTCGAATTCGGGACATATGGTTCAGATGAGAGCCCTAACTCTCTGTACTTGCTAGAGGCCTAAACAGTACCACCAACGTGAGATTGAAATAAAGTTCGTCATCATCATCATCATCATCATCATCATCAATGGCATAATAAAACGTCAAGACCAAATTGTATAACGATTATAAAGGTTCGTTGGTTGCTCTAATCTTTTGTCATTACCATTTTCTTTTTTCCATTCACAGAAAATTGCTGTCCTTCAAATCCAAATCCTCCTCCAAACACGACAATTCAGGATATGAAACTTGTTCGTCAGTAAAATACGTCCTACCGACTTCTGAGGCTTACGCGTCAACAAGCTCTGCTGCAGTGGATACCCCCACCCCCTCAGCTACAAACTCTGGCGAGCAACAGGCAAGTTTGAATGAGTTTTAAACAACTTTAATATAGCCCAATATATCCCTATACTACAATAAGTCTCATCTTTTTAATCTGAAAAATTTTCATTGGTGGATCCATTTTTGCTTGTGAAGCGAAGAATCAGAATGAATAAGGCGGAGACCGGAGCGGAGGCGCGGTGTTGTAGTGATTAACACGCTTGGACTTCCGATTTGAAAGTCGGTTGTTCAAGGCCTGGTCTCTGCCGTCGTGTTGTTTCCGTAGACAAGAAACATTGTCTCTCAATCCACGTTGTAACTCCGGGTACCGGCGACATAATGCTGGGGGTAACCTTGCGATGGATTCGCCTCCCATCCAGGGGGAGTAATATCACTCCCAGTTGCAACGCAAACCAGGTTAAACTCTGGTCATGTGGCCCGCGTGCGGCTGGTCTGCGGCTCATCTGCGCCTAGTGTGCGGCTAGTGTGCGGCTGGTGTGCGGCTAGTGTGCAGCTAGTGTGCGGCTAGTGTGCGGCTAGTGTGCGGCTAGTGTGCGGCTAGTGTGCGGCTAGTGTGCGACTAGTATGCGGCTAGTGTGCGGCTTGTGTGCGGCTAGTGTGCGGCTAGTGTGCGGTGTGCGGCTAGTGTGAGGTTGGTGTGCGGCTAGTGTGCGTCTAGTGTGCGGCTAGTGTGCGGCTAGTGTGCGGCTAGTGTGCGGCTAGTGTGCGGCTAGTGTGCAGCTAGTGTGCGGCTAGTGTGCGGCTAGTGTGCGGCTAGTGTGCGGCTAGTGTGCGGCTAGTATGCGGCTAGTGTGCGGCTTGTGTGCGGCTAGTGTGCGGCTAGTGTGCGGTGTGCGGCTAGTGTGAGGTTGGTGTGCGGCTAGTGTGCGTCTAGTGTGCGGCTAGTGTGCGGCTAGTGTGCGGCTAGTGTGCGGCTAGTGTGCGGCTAGTGTGCGGCTGGTGTGCGGCTAGTGTGCGGCTAGTGTGCGGCTAGTGTGCGGCTAGTGTGCGGCTAGTGTGCGGCTAGTATGCGGCTAGTGTGCGGCTTGTGTGCGGCTAGTGTGCGGCTAGTGTGCGGTGTGCGGCTAGTGTGAGGTTGGTGTGCGGCTAGTGTGCGTCTAGTGTGCGGCTAGTGTGCGGCTAGTGTGCGGCTAGTGTGCGGCTAGTGTGCGGCTAGTGTGCGGCTAGTGTGCGGACGGTGTGCGGCTAGTGTTTGACTTTATTTTTCCAATCTTATTGCTCTCTTTTTGTTTTGTTCCCTGGGCCCCTCCCCAAGAAGCCTATCTTTTTTATCACGTGGCGATCACATAGGATATTGAAAAGGTTTATTGTGTGACTCTTGTGTTTTATTTTATTCTAGATTCATTACTTACCGAACAAATGTGATGGACCCAGGGAGTAATTCTCCCCAGAAGTGCGTAATGTCCTAACATACATTTTATTATAACAGAAGGAATGCCTCCTGAATTTCACATTTTTCTCTTTTTCTGAAAATATTGACATGTTGTGCATTTTTTGTGTTTGGAAACATGTCAGCATAGTTTCGTAACATATGCTTTTTACAACGATTATAAAGTTATTTCCGCGGAGTGATTCAGCAAGTTTTCATCTTGCCTTTCTTTCAGAACATGTCGTCAATTTATGGAAATTGACATCCTGTTGCATAATTATGTAAATGATTTATTTTCTGAGTCTTGTTTGTCAGTTTGAAGCAAAAAAGAAAGTAGTTTATTTTGCCTCAGTTTTGTTTATACATAAAGATAATAAAGAAAGTAGCAGTTGGTTTTGTGCATCATTGCATCACATTTAGCAGCCATTATACCGTAAACCCCAATCTGCGATATGGGGACGTGTCAGTACGTAATGGCGCGACACAGGGGACCCACCTAATATATAACGTACTTCTTCAAATTATTTAATTCGGAGACCTTGAGTATGGGCGCTTATTCGAGGGTGAGCGCTTACATACTTGTCCAATACTCTGACAAATTTATACATAGCATTGTACTGTAATACATTGTGCTGTATTGTGCCGTTCTAGTTAGACTATTGTTACGGTCATATAATACAATACAATGCTATGCATAAATTTGTCCGAGTATTGGACAACTCTCAACAAAACAAAACAAAGTACAAGACCGAACATCACGGAACAAAGCATAAACAGTATAATTATATAAACAGCCCATTGACTGTCTTAAAAAACTGAACAAATGTCAGTCCGGTCCGCATTTCTCACTCGGAACAAAATTGTTGCTCGTCTTTCTTCATCGCTGCAAAGTACAAAATTCATTTGGGAGTAGGGGGTGGTAGCTTATTAATTTTTGGGGCTTTCAGGGCGGCCGCTTATTCGAGATGGGCGCTTATTCGAATACTGAGTACAGTACTCGGTATCGATTAACGTTTTTCCTTGAATAATAGCTGGGGCGATTATTAATGTTTCCACTCCAAAAGGGGTGATTATTTGAGGGAAGGCGATTAATCGAGGGGGATATTATTTCAAAAATTGCTCGCTGGAAGTGCTAAAGTGCTATGTGCTAATTAGAGAGCTCCAAGAAATAAAGGAAAGAGTCAAATACACACGAACGTTACTAACTATGATAAAACCTGTAACAAGTGTTTTCTATACAAGAACTAGAGTTTATAATAAGCTCCTGACAAAAAGTGAATTTTTAACTTGACTGATTATTCGAGGGGGTGGGGGGCGATTAATCGAGGGACGGCTGTTGTTCGAGGAAATACGGTATTACTTCTGTTGTGGAGTTCAGTCCAGCATGCAGTGTATCATACAGTGTATACTTTTTTGTTTGGTGGGCGAGTGCGGCTGAATCGTCATTTTGGTTTTTGCAAAACGTCGGGGGCTGGGACGAGTGAAAGGGGCCTGTCTGACTCCCAAACACCTGGTCGTGTCTTTTGACTCGCCTCATTCCGCGGTTTAACTCAGCGCTCATTCGCCCCCCAAATACGCCAGCTTTGCAAAATCAAGAACCGCCGCCAAAGAAGCGATAAAAGCGGGACCAAGCCCTCAGTAACTCCACTTACTACAGTTGTTTCATGGAAGATACGAATTTAACTCCTCGGCCATGCTTGTTATGTTAGACATGTTACATTTTGAAAATTTGTTTCTCATGTTATGTTTCATTATCCCTATAAAGTTCCTTGACGGGAAGAGAATAATGAAGCATTCATTAATTATTTATTTATGAATATCTTCATTTGGCGTTAGATTACTAAACAATGCAAAGCTAAATAAACATTCTTGTAGCAGTCTTCAGACTCCCAGCAACTCAAGGACAGGTGAAGCAATCCAACCAATCCAAAAATGTTATGATAGGTTTGTAAATGAATGTTATGCTAGGTTTTTTTATTTTTTTATTTTTTGATATTTTTAGGAGCGCGTGAGAGCAGAATAAGGGGGGGGGGGGAAATTGTCAAATTTAGGAAAATAAGAAATGTTAGAGCTTTAATGAAGTTTAAAACTTATTAGAATATGAAAATTGACAACAAAACAGTCCGCAAACTGCCTGGGGTGCTCTTGCATGGGTGTAAACTGTTTGTTGGTATTCGAGAAATAATTTTCTTTCTTTTATCCCTTTTTAAAACTCTTAAAGTTTCATTCAAATTCAGGTGCATTGCCCCTTTAAGTGAGTTGATCGAGGTCTCTTTGCTTATTTTGATCGAATGTGAGGTTTTTGGACATAACTGATATTATGGCAATTTAATTTTGGTTTTGCGCGCAGATTGTGTGCGTCAAATGTAAACTTTCCTTAAGGCGGTGTCACACAGTCGAGACCTAAACTCACGATCAGCTCACGACCTTCACGATCTAAATTTGTAAAATATCGCGAAAAGAATGTAGGAAATGTGGCGTCAAAATAAAAAAAATAGCACAAGGTGAAGTCCAACTCACGTTTGTCAAGAGCTATACACGAGTTACAAACGAGCTATACACGATCAACAGACGTGCCGTAACAGAGCAATTCACGTTCATTCGCGTCCTACTCGCGATCTGTTGGCGACCTATCAGTGGGACTGGCGATCAATTAGAGTGGCTCACGAGCGGCTCCCGACCGTCAAGAGCATTTAAGAGCAGTTGACGACGGTTTGGCGTCCGCTACCCGACGAAGATAGATCGGCTGACTCTCACGATTGTTTTGAGCATGGTCAAAATGTTCGTGACAGTTTGCCGACTTATCACGTCCTTCAAGACACACTGAAGACCACTTAAGTCCTATATCAGAGCCCGTCAAGTGCTTTAAGACCTCTCGCGAGGGACTCATGATTTTTCTCACTTTTCGCATCGTCAGGTAATCGTGAAGCAAAATCGCGACTGTGTGACACCCGCATTAGGTAAATGGATTATTTTGGGTGTTTCTTGGTGTTGCGGAAGCCATTGTTAGTTAGCTTTTGTGTTGTGGTGTGGGTATTGTTCAGTGTCTTTTGAATCCTTTGTTTTATGTCATTTGGACCATTATTTTAAATTTGAAGAAATTTACATTTTTTGTAACAATGTAAGATACACCGTAATATAGCCTTCGAGTTTTAGAACCCGTCGTTTCATTGTCATTCGATTGCCATGCCTATTCTGGCAGTATTTGGCTGGTGTGACATTCAAACTTGTCATTCGAAGCCTACAATTGGTTGATCAGGGTTGTAACACTTATATAAACATTTTAGTGGATTCCAAATCCAAATGGAACACATTCAGAAACCTTCAAGTGATTTTCAATAATCAACTTTCCCTATATCGAGTCAAAACTCGAGTCTTGATGTGAGAGATGGGGTGATTCTTTCTTTCTAGTCGTGAAATAAAATGGTCTCCGAGTTTGACCATGCAGATTAAATGACAATTGCGGAATTAACAGTAATTACTTGCGGTGCTGTTCATTTTAGATTATTTGTCTGCTCTGAATATTTATACTTAAGGTTACAGTGTACCTTCAGATCAAAAATTTATCGAAAATTTTTTTTGGCGTCAAAATAAAGTTTACAGAATGAACTTTCATTCAAAAAAAAAATAACGAAAAATAGTGAAAATTGACGGAGAAATGACGGTATAACTTTTGTGGGCGGAGTTTGTTTATTACGCGATATGTTTTTTTAAGCGCTGTTTTCTCAAAGTTAATTTTTCGCTTGTTGGGGACACTTTAAAAAGCTACAACTCAAAGGAAATTTGTTCGATTTTCCTCAAATTTGGACAGAAGCTAGGCTAACATATGATCAACAAAAACGTGTCGGCGAATTTCTTAATTCCGAAAACTTTTTCGTCAAGAGCCATTTCCGTGCGATCATTCCAATTTTTTTCTCCCTTTTTCGAAAATATTCTGTAACTTTTCACTGCAATTGAATATGGAAAATCGCCGACACGTTTTTTTAGCGCTTCGTGTCCGGAAACCCGAGAACAAATCAAATTAGCAAAATACAATAATCGCTTTGAGTTATAGCGTTTTAAAGCTGATTCGGACGTTCGAATTCAGACGTCGTAAAAAATTCGACAATTTATTTTATTACCAAATGGTTTCCATATTTAGATAGCCAGCTCTATAAGCTTTAATTTGATATCTGGGTTTAGGTATATTAAGTTTAATCTTAAGACGCTAGAACTGTTACACTGGAGACACCCCCGAAGGTACACTGTAACCTTAAATAGACACTCTTAATTAATAAGAGTTAGAAGGTTTAAAATTAAGCAAGTTCTCCTTGGTCCCTCCTGTTCTTTTCGATCAGGTGGAATAACCTGTCTTAAAGTCCTAGTGTAAAATCTAAAGTTTTCCGCTAGTGTAAAATTTGAATTATTTTTTTAAAAGAACATTTGTTTATTTTGACTATTTGTAATTAACAGTTAAAGGTTTCTAAATGAAGCAATTTCCTCTTGTCAAATAGCCGGTGCCTCTTAGTCCTAGTTTTAAAAGTATGCCCATAAAAATTAACGTTTTTGAGCAGCATAGCACTAAAAAGATGCTACCTGCTTTTTAAGATGGATTTGAAAAATCAGTTTGGACTTTACTTATTTATGAAATTCACACCTGGGCGTTGTTTCCAAGGTGCGAAGAGACTCGTTTAGCTATGCTATATGATACTGGCTGCACACTGTTAGGACGATCGTGCTCAATGACATGCACTAAAACCTATTCAAAGTCAAGTGCTCACTGCGTTTGCAGCATCAGCGCGTTAAAATAAGGCTTAGCGTCACCAAAATTTTCATCCACCAACACTGACTAAGATGGGAGGACTAATAGGCCATGCTATTGCGGGAACAATGTTTTTAGTCGTCTCGATATGGTGGTTTATTGGAGAAATTCTGCGCAAGAACCAAAAAGGAGATACTCCTCGATCTGAGGGAAAACAGAAAGGAAAACCGCGATCCAAACAAAATCATCCCGTGTGGTATTCATGCCCGGGTCCCAAGCTGTCCAGAATCCCTTTGGAGCCCATGTTGAAAGCGATCTTTGCAGTAATTGGAATTTTAGTAGAGCTTCCCTTGAACAATTCAGCGACCTTGTTTGACGAAAATGGAGAACTTGTAACCAAGAACTTGCGTAATCATGGACACGCAATGATGTATGGGTTCTTCGGGTTGAGTGGCATCGTAGATCTTCTAATGTGGTACAACTTGGTCCCACTACCGCGTAAGTTCGACTATTTGGTATTATCACTTGCATTCTGGATGGAAGGAATTTTGTTTTTCTTCCATCTCGACGGGCGAAGCCAGCTCAACGTACGCATACACACTATTCTTTACATGATCGTGTTCCTCACAGCCGCCGTTCTCTTGTTAGTGGTAATTTCCGATCAATTTGTTCCGTACCTGGGTTTCGTTGGAGCGTACCTGCTAAGCTTGCAGGGCACCTGGTTTTTTCATGTTGGTTTTATCATTCGTCACGGCCCTACTAAATGGAAAAACACTCCAAGAAATGTGGAGCTATCGGGGATCATATTTTCGCTTCACGCTCTGGTTTTATTGATTATTCATCTATCTGCCCGCATCATCTGTTACCGATATTTTAGCAAAAAGGATCCACAGTCGAGTGAAAGGCTTTTGGAGAACTGTTTCGGCGAAGAAGCCGAATGCAATGCCATAGAATTTGACCCTTAAAGAAGAGGCGAGACGACTCGAGGGACGACAAGAAACAGACAAAACCGAGACGGGACGAGAAGAGACGAAACAGAAAATAGACATGAGAGAAATGAAACAAGAAGGCAATGATGAGGAACCGCTGAGCCCGGGGAGGAGCGGGTGGGGTGTGCCACTGGGACTAGGAAACCCTTACCCTATACCAGACTATGTAAAGCTGCATTTTACAACGTTATTCTAGACTAGACACCAAAACTCTCTGATTTCTATACCATATTTCAGACTAAACTGTTTGAAAACCATACCCTTCACTGCGTTACATACCCATGTATATGAGAGTACCCCCCCCCCCCCGGAGAACTCAGTCAGTGTTGAGAAACGCAAGACGAGAAGAAGCGAACACAGACGAAACGATTCACAACAAGCAAATAAAATTAGTCAGAATAGATAAGAGAGGAAAAAGTTCGAGAATGACCAAGGCAACCTGACTAGCATGCCAGCAGATCTTACAATTAGGAGCACCCATCGAATCCTTCGCTGCAGTCAATTCCCCAGAGGTGCCCATGTCACCCCCCTCCTCCCCCCCCCCCACTCCCCCACCCCCTTGCGGAAAACCCCCGTGCATTAGCATTTTGTAAAAAAAAAAAGCAAATGCCCTATGACGGGGACAAAAAAGGCTGTGCAAATGCCCCAGGGGTATAGTAGAAAAAGACGAAAAATTGTTCGAATCTCAGGGCTCATCCAAGTGAAGTGTTTTCTCTCCATTTTTTTTTTCTAGTGACCAGAAATGAAGCAAGGATTCTTTGAGGTCAAAAACACGAGAAGTCCAATGCCCTGGGGTACACTGAGAACCGCCCCACACTGAGAGTAGGCCAATGTCCAACCCCCAGGATTCGAACCTGAGAAACTGAAATGCCCGACTAATGCTTGAATTGACTGATGCATTAGTCATCTTAAAAATTCGTAATTAATTAGTCGGACTACAAACTAGTGGTTTCTTTAGTAAAATGTCGTCTAAAATTTTTATTAGTAACATCGGAAAATTTAACGGTTCAGGAAATCGACTCGATACGTTTTTCTATTTTACGCAGATAGAGTAATTAATAAAGTCGCGTCAGTATTTTCTACGCTAACTGAGGAAAAAGGTTTTGGCATTAGGCTTGCTTATCGGACCTAAATTCAGTAACGGCGGCAAGAAAACTTCACCTTACTGTAATTAAGGTCTTTTGTAATTTTGTAAGATGCCAGCTAACATCCTTATCAGGAGGCTTTTGAAATTCAATGACCGATTTTTTAAAACTGGGAACGCCTATAACGATTGCTCTTCCAACACCTCTGAGCAAAGAAAAATCGTTTTTTGTTAAAAAAAAAATGGTCTTTGAGAGTCTGTAAATATATTCGCTTTTGCTCAACTGTTTACTCAGCGGTTTACTGTAAAACATGAAAACGGTTCCGATATATTTGAACTTTAATCCATGACTATGACTTTTAATAAAGTTGATTTCCTTTGTGTTTTCTTGTGAACTCTGTCTATACACTTAGTATCGCAAGCAAAAAAACATTGTGGCTCACTTCAATGAGTTCTCTCTGCCGATTGTGGTTCGAAAATCAAAGTTTGATCTCACTGCTCCATCAACCTTTAAAGAGGCAGTATCCCGGCTGAAATGTTGTGTTTTCTCGAGTATTGCCCGGAGTTTACTTCAAGCTTGCTTTACTATCTTGAAATAGGAAAAAAAATCGCCAAATTAAAAGTGATACAATAAATTTAACAAAATAACGGCTACAAAACTCAAAGTAACACCTGTCTCCACCGCGGTCTAACTTCCGAGGCGTTTTTCGTTTTATTTGGTGTGATTTTATTTAATAAATATTAAACGGAAATATCGGCAAGGATGTATAAAAAAATTAGTTGACGTGACTATCTTTCAATTTTTTATCAAAATAATGAGCTTTTTTCCGTTGAAAACTGACCCAAACTCTTTGCTTCCGACCAAAATTATGTTGGCAAATGGCGCCGACAATTCTGCAGTTCACAGTGTTTAAACGCTTAGAACTTAATTTTGGTAAACTTTCAAAACGTTTAGTAATTGACAGTGTATTGGCAATATATTAAACTTTAAACAGTGAAAATGACAACCTTAACTTTTAAGTACTTTGCTTAACTTTTACAAATTTCTCTCGTTTGACACTGAATTTGATAAATTATAATCCACTTCCATCTTCGTAATCCTGCACTTTCATCCCCACACTACTTCTTCTCTTCTGCTCCGTAGAATCCTTTCATTCAGTTTAATCGTATATTTGGTGACATTTGGTCATAACGTAATTGCAATATTTTGGCCGTACACTGTCCGGCCTTTAACTTCAATAAATAATTAAATGCTGTTTCAAGAGAAGGAAGGGCTGTGATTGTCATATTTTACCTTCGGGATATATAAAGTAGCTGTTACGAAAATTCTGCGTTCTAGGAGTTGGTCACAAATTAAAAGCGGGAGTACTGAATATTAAATACTGCACCTCAGTGAATAGTGTTATTGTGGAATCGCGTTTAACTTACGTACCTAAAGGTGATGTTACACGGGACGATTCGCAACGACGATTTTTAGCGCAACAATGTTGCTTTTTGAATCAGCTTCAATAACTCGCAACGCAAAAATTTCGAACAAAATCGTCCGCGCACCCATGTTACACGGCGTCAACTTTAAGCGCAAATCGTCGTTGCGAATCGTCCCGTGTAACATCACCTTAAGGCAGGGCACAATAAGAAACGCACGGAGACCTGGTGCGCGTTGTATAAATTCTTAAAATCATTTATATTTTTTTGCTTTATTTCCACACAGTTGTGAACGTTTTGACACCAAACAGCGCAGTGGCATGAATTTTATTAAAACCAAAAGCATTTAAATCTATGTTGATGAACTTATCTTTCAACCTGAAGGTCGGTGGTTCGAAGCCTGGTCTCTGTCGTCGTGTTGTTTCCTTAGACAAGAAACTTTACTCCACACTGTCTCCCTCCACCCAGGTGTATAAATGGGTACCGGCGACAAAATGCTGGGGGTAGCCCTGCGATGGACTAGCATCCCATCCAGGGGGGAGTAGCAATATTCCTAGTCGCTTCACGCTACAGAAACCGGGTTAAGCTCTGGCCGTGTGGGCCATCTGGCCCGTGTGCGACTTTACTTTTTTTTTGATAAACTTATGCACATAAAGTAATTTGTCTGCTGGCGAAATGTTTTATATCGGTCGACATTCGGTCGACACTCGGTAAGTGCCTTAAGTCAGTGCACATAATCCAAAAGGTTGACGTAGTTTTTTAGGCTTGCTCAACATGACCATAGGTTAGCTCATTTCGAAATTTTATGGTAAAGTAGCCAGTAGTGTCGCCAATATTTGAATGTTATTATAGCTTGCGGCAGCGATTATACTGCTCACGGGCTAATTGAAAGTACAAGAGTCTCCATTGAATTTATAAAAATGTTTAACAGAGAAGCAACAGCTGAAACTAGAAACGTCGCGAAAGTCGATAATCGCGCCGCGCAAGCGTCAGCCTCGCGAGCCCATCGCGCGAGGCGAGAGAATTTTAAACCCTTCCCAGTCCAACTCAGCGTATAGATGGTTTGCACGGAAAAAGTTAACGCCCGGGCGTAGATTGGGGGTGGACACCTTATTGAGACTTATATAACGGAGTAACTGGTTAGCTTTCAGTTGGGGTTAGGGTCAGCAGTTTATATAGTTAAATTTAGGACTAAGCAACCCGAGAAGCTAGGTGGTACAGTGGAACGGTAGGCTATGTAAGCCTAAGCCTAGCTGAGGTCACAGGTTCAGTCCTGAGTGGTGACATTAGATTTTCTTTTTTACACTTAAAAATTTATTGAAAATAAAATTCTAAGTGTCGACATTACGTTATATAAGTCTCAATAAGGTGTGCGACCCCCAATCTACGCCCGTGATAAAATGTCACCCGGTTTGCACCTTACGTCACGGCGGCCATGTTGGATGACAGTCAACAAAAGATTTCTCATTGGCTTCTATTGTTGTGTCATCCAACATGGCCGCCATGTCTTTTGTTTGTTAATTCCTTTGGGAATGGTTGCAAACCATCAATTGGATACAGCTATTTTGCCTATGCAGCCGTTTAACGCTACTGATAACTGCTGTGTAGGATATTAGTTCCAGACATTTTGACCAAGAAAACAAAAACAACAAGCAGTCTAGACCTTTTTTTAATTGAAAACCGATTTCTCATATGAATGCCGGACAGTAAACTCAGGCAGAATGTATAAAGACCATTTTGCTATCCTGTTCCTTGAGCTTAAATCGATTGTGACTACCAACGGAAAGGCGGCACGCAAAAAAATTTGGTGCACGCGGAAAAAGTAGAGATAACCTTTCGGTACCATTGCACTTATCTTGTGAAGTTGTCAAAAACATTATTTTGATTTCTCTCAGAAGCCCGACCTTTTACCGGTGCAAGAAAGGAATGTGACGTCACAACGGTCAACAAAACCTTGTGTACAAAACATTCGAGTGGCCAAAGCTGAGAATATTTTTAGACATACACCACCACGGAGTTGAGCAAGCGGAGTCAACAAGCTTCTTCAGCGAAGTTAAATAATTCAAGATTTATCTTAAGCAAGAGGTCGATCGGTGAGTACAGTAATCAACTCATTTTTTTCTCTTTCATTTGCTTTTGCTAAGTTATTTGCATTCTTGATCGACCATGCGTTTAGCTCATAATTCGACATAAACAATAACAGTAAATTTAGCAAGATTGATTTGACTGAAGGACCATGAAATTGGTATTACACGGTACGGTAGCGCAGACAAGGGCCGATTATATGTAGTATTATTGCATTCGTATCACTCCTCTCTTTTATCTACTAGCTGTGTTTTGTGTTGAATTAACGTGAAAAATGAGCTGGCCCGCCATTAACGCCTATTTAATAGGTATCTAAACATGAAACGCGGTGTAAACATTCGGTTTTGTAAATCTTTCTGCTGATCAATATCAAAAGCACTGTTATTATCGAGCTTAATTAAATTGGCGAACGTTAAACTTTCTTTCAGTTTATAAAAATGTTATCAAGTTTTACTCCACCGTACCGCATTAATTATTTTCCTAATTGCTGTGTGCAAAATTAAATTGTCGATTGTAATCAGTGATTTTGCAATTCAATTGCCACGTTAAAGAACAATGCATTTCAGTTTAATTTATTTCCTGCGCTTGATGGCAATTTACATTGGACAGCTGATTTTGATGTTGAAATTGTTTTATCCAAACTGACCGTTCCCTCAAAGGGAATAACGAATCAAATCTGCGGTCGAAGAAGGGCTTTTTGCTGCTCAAGTACCTCACGGTACGGAGACCTGAGATATTAAAATATCGGCCTTGAACCACGAGTTTGCCAATGACGTCGCCATTGTGTTGTTGAATTGTTCGGGTTCATAAGTTGAACCCTGCTTTACGGAAACCCCGCTAATACGCGCGGAAACCCCGTTATTACGCACAGTGGCCTCGGTCCCGGAACCGCCGGGACCGAGAAAAAAAAAAGAACGCCCATAAATTTTCTCTAAAAATTTAACCGCTTAATACGGACACCCGTTAATACGAACAAAGGACAGTTTTTCCCGTCCCAATTAAACAAATCTCATACAAAGTTAATTTACTGTGTTGTCCCTTAAAAACAATAAACACTTTAACTACGTCATCCATGTGAACCCGCTTTAATACGGACATCCCGTTAATACCGTGACAGATTCCGTGGTCCCTTCGGTGTCCCGTATTGACGGGATTCGACTCGTTATAAGCTGTATGGATTTGTGCCAATGTGAAGGGTTTGGTTTTCAAGCAGTTTAGTCTACACTGGGACAGAGTATAGACATCGTAGAGTTTTGGTCCAGATTAGGGTACTATCATTAACCGGCGGGACACTGAAGATACAGCGTCTGCACCCAATAGATTTGTAACACGATAGTCCCTTTGTTCACATCTTTAACCACACCATAGGTACGGTTACACGGGGTACTTTTACCGCGGTAAATGACCTTTTCACCACGGGAAACTGCATTTAGTGAGTGTGACCGACATTTCCCGAGGTAAATTTCCCGTTGTAAATATCCATGGATACATAAAAAAGATCACAGTTACAATGGTGTTTTGATGCCCAAATTACAAGAGCCAATCACGATGCTCCGTTTGACATCAACACGTAACCGCAAAAGAAAAGTGATTCACTGAATTGCCTGACATTTTTTAATGGTAAACGCTCCAGGTCTCGAACCATCTCGACCATTCAGATCTGAAGTTGAGCGCGCTAACCACTTCACCACCTGGCCTCCACACGCATTGTTTGACGTGAAAGATCAGAGAACTGAGTGACGTAATTGTTCAATTTGTTTACTCATCAATTCTTTGACTGCTATGTGAAGCAATAATTAGCGTATGCGACGGCCCGCTTAAAATAGCTGACTACATCTTATCCTTTTTAATCTCAAATTATATCTATTTTCAGTTTTAATCCCAAATGTTTTTAGTAACCCAGGACCGGTATATTCTGTCAGGTTGTTGTCTGCTCTAGGTGGTCTCCATAGCTACTGAACATGAGGAATAACTTACCATGGCAATTTCACTTGTGTGTCGTAAAACCAAAACTAAAAACTGGCCAATCACAACAGATGCAGACAATCCGTTGAACCAATCAGAACTCGAAGCAAATAAATGTAGCCGACGCCAAGCGCGGGAAAACGCGTGCGAGTGAGTCACGATTGGTTTTGGTTTTACTTTGTTTGGTTGTCTAAAAAAGTGGCACGAAAAAAGGCTAAGAAAACCACTATATTATGGACACAATTTGCTTAGTTGTGCTAGCTGCAAATGCCACTTAAGAGATAGCCTGCGAGCAGGCTCTACTATTTGGGTTTCGCGCGCGAGTGCTATGCGAGCGGCGAAGCTGCGAATTACGAGCGAGAACTCGCCCCATTCTTCTCGCCGGCTTCGCCGGCTCCGCCGCCAAGATACTCGCGCGATACCCCCAAACAAGTGAGCCTGCTCGCAGGCTACTTAAGAGACCATTTTTAGGCCTGCAAAGTACAGTGATTCTTTTTAAGATCATAACTAGTATGAATGAACTTTGACACAAGCAATTAACACAGTGAATGCGTCGAGGTGATTAATGTTTTTTCATTCATTGCCGCTCTATCACAGTTAGTCCGCGAATTCGCAGGCTCAGTCAACGGTGCTTTTTTACCTTATCCAGAGAAAGAGAGCCGCCAAAATCCAGATTCCCTTTTACAAAAGAACAAAAAATGGCAGCGCAAGAAAGTACTGCCCTGTAGCGCTACAGCGCGCATACATTAGAATGGTCCCGTTTTATGATGTACTCAAACATCATGTACTCAAAGATCATGTCACCATGTACTGAAACACGTAATAGGCCCATTAGTGACTCAAAGGTTAAATTGTTTCATTGATATGTATTGTATTACTATCAAAAGGGACGCTACCCTTGTCTAGAACGCTTGGCACCACAGAAGAATTGGTTCCAAATTCCTCTCTTGGCCAAGTTTGTCATGACAGTTTGCTTAGAACAAAGGTAAAATCATTTTGCTTAGCTGCAGTGCTTTGTTAGTCCGACGATAACTTTAGGGCTTACATGCCAATGCTTTAAATTATGAACCTTTTATGTTTAAAAAAATCATGTTCTCGGTGTTTCTACGCTATCAGCTAACATCCCCGGTCACGCAGAAGTTCTTGAACTCAAGCGGCGTTTATTTACATTTTTTTTTAATCAGTGAAACAATAGACCCTTTCAGACATGCAAGTTTCGTACGATTCTTAGCGGTCAACAACACTTGAATGTCATCCCAGCATTGCTCACATCTCAGTAACTGTGTTTTAACGTCTCAATCTACAACTTTTGACGAAACAATTCCACAATAGTTATAGGTAAGTTCTGTATGTCATTCCTTTATTTTGATACCGAAAATATCTTTGCTCCAATTGCACCAAATTACTTGCACACTGTACTTTGAATTCGGAATCAATTCACTTCTCGCCATCTTCGCGGTGACTAAAATGACATGATAATCGATAAAGATTGGCCGCCTCACACCGGGCCCCACACTGCCTCATGCATGTAGATGAATATCCGATGCTTAGCTAAATCTTAGTGTAACGGTAATTTTGACAGCACTGCGTTGACATATTGTAAGATTGTTACATACTTATAGATTGGATCGTTCCAGATCACAAAAAAGCTTTTTTTCTGAGTCACTAACTCATTTAGAGAAATTAATGCGAGAAACATCAGCAATTTTCCAGATGCATTGAATTATAAAAAAATGGTGTTCACTCTTGGCATCAGAAATGTAAAATAAATACGTACCCTCAAGCCTCAACCCTTTGACCTATTCTGAATTTCTAGTTGACGCGTTAGAAAATATTATTTATATTTTAAAAAAGCATAAAATGTAGATTAAGTACCGCCAACGTAGTTTTTGTTTGAGCAATATATTGCTTCATCGAATTTTTTTGTACAAGATATAAGACAAATATTTTAATGAAATAACAAAACAGAACGATGACTTCGGCATTGAACGTCTGTATCTAAAATTACAACCGTCAAGACATTGCGGAAACTGATACTATACTCGTTTAGGCCTTCCAGAATCTGCAGGATCTTTTCTGCAGGATATTTTCTGATTGCAATTTGTTGCCTTAGGCTTGTAAACAGTAACGTGCACGTTCAGTCTCAAGTTTTTAATGATCATGAATCTCAATATACTCTCGTTTTTAAGAAAAAGCATGGAAGTCTCAGTTGTATTCGTAATTTCGAGATCGCAATTGTTTTCCCAACCTGACAACGAACCGCCCTTTCGAAAACCGACAAGTCATTCTTGGCAAGTTTTTTTTGTTTACGTTATCAATTGGAATGGAATGTAAATGTTTTTGCTCGCTCGAGTGAAAGCTTATCATTATTTGTGTTATCATGATCAAGGTCTTATTGGAGACTTGACCAAAGTCTAATTAAAACGGCGTCTATATAGTTGGGTAACTGAAGACCACTAAAATCCGTTAAATATACATTCCTTTACAATAGTTAAGTTGTCAAATTCATTGAAAAGAGTTAATCCGACCAGCCTGTAATGCGACCATTTCCAATGCTGCACATACTATTGTCAGGATTAGCCAAGAACCGTCGACAATATGTTTGAACAGAAGAACTGATGACATGAGGCAAAGCCTAAATATAGCACCACATTTTTTATAGCACGATGTACATGTTTGAATCGTTCCAAAACCGGGTGACAGCAAAAACACTTTCGCTAAGGTCACTAGTCATAAACACAAAACAATAGCATTCTGTTTCCTCCAAAATCATAATTTCAAGGTGTCCACAAAATTGACGAATTTTGGATAGACATAGAGATATAATTATCATCCTTTGTTCTTGCCGCTTTGTTGTCAGGGTAACTAACCATAGTTGATTACTCCCAAAAGTTTCAAAGGTCAAATCAAGGAAAACCCAATAACGCGTAACAAACAGTACCATATGAAATTAGTGCTCAAGAGCGTTCATCTGAATGGTTACTCTGTAGGATGGTACTCAGAGACTGAAACGTTAGAACCACCTCGATCGTACAGCATAATAAACGCGAGCACAGTAGGACGGTACTGCTCAGTAGTTTTTATTTGAATGGTCACGCTGTAGGATTTTATCCAGACTCAAACATAAAGGTAAGATACACGTTGTCAGTTAGATTGTATTCAGGCTGAAACGGTAGAACCACCTCATACAGCATAATAAGCAGCACCACAGGAAAACCAACTGCTCAACCATAGCATTCATTTGTTGGTTACACTTTAGGATTTTTAGACTCAAACGTTAGATCAACGTTTTACAGATAACCTGATAAACAACATCACAGGAAAGTACTGCTCAATAGTTCCAATAGGAGAAGGGTTGGGCTTGGGCGAGTTCTTTTCCCCAAGTACAAGGAACTGTCCTTTTGAAACCGGTTAGTTAATCTTGGCAAGTTTTGATCAGTTGGAATGCGATCTAAAAGATTCTGCACGCCCGAGTAAAAAACAGCTTTAACATCATTATTATAGTTAAGCTCTCACTGGAGACTTGCTCGGGCGACTGAAGACCACTGAAATTCAAAATTTATTGAAAAAGAACATGTGAAACTTTCCATCTGTTTTCGTTCGCGTGATTCCTTTATCTGATCTTTAGCCAAGTGGTGCTTTTTTAATTATTCGATCATAACAAGTACAGGGATATTTCATTTTGAATCCTTGCGGAAACGTATATATTTTCAATACTGAGAGTTGGTAAGGTAAATTGGCCCCATAAAGAGATTCAAAAGATGACATTTTCAGCGAATCATGAAATATTAATGTAATATTATGTCATGTGAATACAATGTCAGGGTTAGCTAAGAAACGTCAATACTTTTGAACAGAATCGAAGAACAATATAACGGCACTGTTTTGAAAACCCCATGAGCCAATACAGGCGAACCTCTCTACAACGGCCACCTTCGGACAGACCTTAGAGGTGGCCCTTATTATGAGGTTATCAATTAAAGGAATTGAGTGAGTGAAAGAGAAGTCGGGACAAGAAGACATGGCTGTTGTAGAGAGGTGGCTGTTATGGGGAGGTTATCAATTAGAGGATTTGAGTGAGTGAATGAGAACTCGGGACAGGAAAACATGGCTGTTGTGAAGAGGTGGCCTTTATGGGGAGGTTTTATTGCAGTTCTAATTAAACCGATTCAACCCGTGTGAGGGTTAAATCACCCAAAACACTCAAGGCCATAACAAAATTACTGTGTTTTTCTCCAAATTCGTCCGATATCAAGGTGTCTCAAAACAAGAAGCTAGCTGGTAGCCTGTACTCATGCGCTTGCATAAGAACGTTTTATGGTTTATTTTAACTGGGTCACGCACCCCTTCCCTCTCAACGAATTTTGCGTGACATGTAAGTCTTGTTTTGTTTACATATTATCAGATATCATTTATTACGACTGAATTTACAACTGAACTTAAACACGTTTTATAAGCATTTCTCTAAAATTAGCGACAACAGAAAGAAAAATTCAATCACAAATTGATATCAACATAAATTCCCATCGAAAAATGTAATTTCTTTTCCGGTGAAGTCCAAATGCCAGTGGCTTGACTCGGCTATTTGAAAACAAGAACGTGATTACGGACACGGCGAAATCACGAGGTCGCATGTCAACCAATCAGACCAGTGAAAGTCCTCCCGCGGGATACGGGAAACTTTAAAAAAACAAGGCAATTTGTGACTACAAAAAGCGGGACGAAAGCTAAAAAAAGGAAACAAGGAAACCTTACCGAAACCTTGACTCATGCCGCTATGCGCATGAGTAATAAACACGATTTAGATAGACGTAGAGAGACTTACCCGCCGTATTTCTATCAGATAGATGTTGTTACCCCCGTCGTCATGGAAACTAACCACACTTGCGTTAAGGGACACTGTCCCACCGAAAATTTCGCTCACCCATTTCCAATGTCATATCGCCAAATACCACCAAATATACAACTAAATTGGATAAAAAGATTTTACAGAGCAAAACATAAGCAGTAGTTTGGAGATAAGATGTATTAAAGGATAGATTACAACGATTGATTGCAGTTCATCAAATTTGAATTTTCGTGACAGGCGTTCAAGAAATCAGATTGCAATTCTGGTGGAATGGTGAGTATTTTTCAGTCGTTATTTTGACCCGGCTTTTGTTTAGACTTCGTTGCTTTCATTACTTTCACATTTTCTCTTCCATTTTTAAGATTATAAGGCTAGCTATAAAAGACAATTGCTGACCATACTCTTGAAAACACAATGCAGGACACTGTCCAGACCCTTACACTTCCAGAGTCGATTACACGGACATGCATTTGTGATTCTAACATTTGATTCTGTGGACAAAATCCTGTGGTGTGACCATTCAAATGAAACCTCCTTAGCAGTACTTTAGCATCGTATCGTTTGTTTTTCCATATTTTACAAAATGAAATGTGGCATTCTTCTTGAACTTGGGAGTTAATTACAGGGGTTAACCCTTTCACTCCACAAAGTCCTCAGAGATGATCCTTATCTGACTCCTCTGCAAGATATGCTCCAGCAGGTCACCGGACAGGCGACTTGGAGCAAACCATGATCGGCTTTATCTTTTATTGCAGACTGTTTTGTTCACATATAAAGATGCCAACACCGACAGTATACATGTACCTTGTATTGCTTTTATGGGCCTTTCGATGTACACTTGGAGGTGAGTTAACAGAACATAGCATAATTGCATATACGTAATAGAAGGGGGCATTGGGGGGTTCTGAACACCGCAATACCGCCAAAAAAATGTGCAAATACCGTAATATCGCAAAAAAAAAATCGCCAAATACCGCAATTCGTCAAAAACTTTGTCAAAAATCGATAGAATACCGAAACCGCTACTCTGTTCATTAAATTTTCCGCAAATATCTGCTTAGATTTTGTCTGGTTGTAAAACGACCAAAGTGTTATCACCTTTTCGAACCTTTCATGTAATGTAAACTGGCGTGACGAATTAGAGGATCTTAGAGCTGTTTCGAAGCGTTTTCGAAACGACAAGTTTGCAAGGAGGACAAGAAACTGAAAAAGGATCCAAAAGGGTCGTAAAACACTGGGGGATAATTTTTAAAACCAACCAAAACGCTAAAAAACGGAATCCCGCTGCTTTTGGGAATACCGCAATACCGCAATTTTATACTAGAATTACCGAAATACCGCATGATAAATTGCCCAATACCGCAATACCGCAAACCCCAATGTCCCCCTCGTAATACGTTTAAAGACCGGTTTTCACTGGGAATAAGCATAAGTATATAACGTGGAATCATGAGAATTTGCATCATGTGAAAACGAACATTGACATAAGCATAAGACTTATCCTTATACTGGCGTAACCGGTTGTAATAAATCTTGTCACGGCTATTCCAAATATTGAAATTGCCGTGACAAGATTTATTACAACTAAACATTGAAATTGGCCTGGAAGCGAAACTATATCAATATCGATGAAAATAACACTTAAAAATTTAGGAGTCATGTCTTTTAAAATAGCGGCGATATAGTTCTCTATATTTGGGAAATGTTTACTGGCGTTGTTATCAATGGAGAGCGCAATTTTGCGCCCGGGGGGGGGGGGGGGGGGTACTCAACAGAGTTTTGTACGGGGATGCTCCGCCCCAAGGTCCAAACCCTTACCCTTTCATATACCGTTTTTGACAGAAAAGGTACCCCTTTCATATACCTTTCATTGAAAATGGCACCCCTTTCATATACCTTTCATTGAAAATGGTGCCCCTATCATATAGCCTTTACGCGCGTCTGTTTCATATGTTTTGAAAGGCGCTTTTTATAATACTTGGATGGCGGTTTTCCCTACTTTTTTTGTACTTCAACTCGAGTTTACGCTGCCTTTTCCTGATTCTTCGTGAAATCCCTACCCTTTCATATACTTCAACTCGTGAAATCCCGACCCTTTCATATACCTCCAGCCTCAAAAAGGTACCCCTTTCGGGCGGAGCATCCCCGTATAGCCCATTATAGGGAGTACCCCGCCCCCCCCCCCCCCGGGATTTTGCGCTCACCACCACGCAAACATGTGTAAAACCTTTCTGATTGTTCGACTATGACGTCATTTTACCCTATAAAGGAAAGAGAACACGCAAAATATCGTAATAGCATATTACACAGTAGATTGCCGTATTACAAAATTAGCGTCCCGGTTTAAAGACACAGAAGCTATTATAAATAAATAAAAGCTTCACTGGAATAATAAATCCATTATTCGATTATTGTCATTATTCAAGAGATAATACGTACGCACATTTTATTCATTGCTCGCATTTCAGTTTCTCGTCCCTGCAGGGCTCAAAAAATACTTGTAAAATATCCACGCGTATTATCTCTTCAACCATCGAATAAGGTGCATTTTTTCTCCAGAGACAGGGTGACCAAGATAAAAGACTACTAAAAGTATCGAATTTCATCCGGTTTCGTAAAACAAAATGAAAATGAAGAACAGACAGTACCATAGGAATGTTGGGCTCAGTAGCAATACAATACAATATACAATACAATACAATACAATATTTTTATTCAACTCACACAAGATCTTTACAAAAAAGGAAAAAGAAAATGATATAGAGCGTTTTCACATGACGTCATAAAAATTCAAAAATCTAAAGTATACATCCTACAACGCTGTTTCTAACATGATATATGGATACCAGTGTTATAATCTTTCACAAAAAGTTTCTGGTTTTAACGATGTTTTGCTTCCGATTTATAAAGGTTTTAAATGTGTCACGCAATCCGTCACGCTATTTCAAATAAGCCGTGAAAATCAACAAAATTGAACCAGTTGAAAGTTATTTTTGAATTATAGATGCTTATGAGCGGATTTAATGGCACTTAAAGTGAATACAATATTTTGTGATGAGATTTTTGGTGTAATTAAGACTTTGAATTTTTGGCCGCCATGTTGGTGTACCAAAGTGGAACACCAAGATGGCCGCTCCATACATTTCTTACTAAAAATGTCTAACACTCGTTCGCCTATAACTCTTGAACTAAATGCTCTTGCGCTTCAAAATTTGGCCGAGATGTGTAGTTTTACACTCTCTACAATTCCATAAACATTTTGGAATCGAAAACGGCTTCTGAATTTTGATATGACGTCAGTGAAAACGCTCTATAAAAATAAAACTAGATGATAGATATAGAAAAGAAAAATCAAAGAAAAAAATTAACAGGTAGAATTCGTGAGTTTGGAGCATCCAAATAGCTAGAGCTAATCGAGTGGATGACCCAAACGGACAACTGAGTACGGAGAAAAATAAGATATTTAAATTACATAAATTAAGATAAAAAGTATTTTTCCATGAGCAAATAATATTAGTTTAAGTATTTAATGTATCAATAAAGTCATCGTAATTATTGATCATTGAGTTCTTAATAGTTTTACGAAATGAGGAGAGAAAAGGAATTTGTTTAGTATTAATTGATAGAGAATTTCAAAGGCGTGAAACAGTATAGCGAAGGGTAAAAATGCCATATTGAGTAGTGTTAATTAACATATTTTAAGAATATATATTTTCATTAAGCGATTGTTGGGTTAAATAAGAATGTATAGAGGAAATGCTTTTAAAGTAATCATCAAAGCAGGAAGGGGTCATATTGTGAAACCACTGATAAACGAAAGATATCATTTCATCGGATTAATTATATCATTGAATTTCAATAAATTGAGGGATTTTTAAATCCCTCAATTATTGAAATAATTTGTTCGGAGTGTAATTTTGGTTCTGATTGTTCTTTTTTGAATTGTAATTACGGGTTTTAAGTAACTAGGGTATGTCAGACCCCAGACCTGAACACCATAAATAAGAAAGGGGTAAACTAGGAAATTATAAAGTATAACAAGAATATTAGTATTAACATAATATCTCATTTTTGAAAAAATACCAACAGTAAACGACAATTTTAGGTAAAGTTCGTCAATGTGCGTTTTCCAAATTAAATTTGAACCAAAAATAATACCCAGATATTTTAGAGAATTAACTTGTTTAATATCTGAACCATCAATTTTTAAATTAATTGTTTGGTTTGTTTTCATTTTTTTGGAATGATAAAATATAAAGTTTGTTTTAGAAATACTAAGTGCTAATAGGTGTACTATTAGGATCCACAGACTTGCTATTATTCATTAGTGAAATAGCCAGTCAGACTTCAGAAGGAGTCATAGGGGATAAGAAAATTGACTCACGATAATTGCCCTTAAGAAAAAAGGTAGGGGAGTGGTTTCCTTGAGAAATGTTACTTTCTGTAGACCTGCCCACATTAACAAAAAAAGTTATTGTTTCTTTAATTTCCAGTCCCTTCCGATCCTGACTGTAAGCAGTACCGGACCTGCTCAGAATGCATCGTTAGCAACCCAGAATGCAGTTGGTGCGAAGACCTCGTAAGTTTGACAACAGCATTGTTATTGCACGAAAAGGTGCACGTATTGCCGTTTCATTGAGTGATTACTAATATCACAAAGCACAAAGCTGAGTGCCAATACACCTTATTCCAAAATGGCGGCCAATTTATTATTCTTTTATATGCATGTTAATTAGCCCTCTTGGCCTCGTTTTCGCTTGAAAATTCCTTTGTATTTTCCACATGCTGACGAGGCAAAGAGGACTAATTTACTCATGAATATAAAAGAATAATAAAATGGCCGCCATTTTGGAATAAGGTGTATGTATCGCGTGCGGTGTTGCACCGTGTGGTATGTGCAGCCATGTTTTGCATTGAAACATTGTGCAACGTTTCAATAAATTTGTATCTCAAAACCGAGAATAGTTGCTATTACAGAAAGTTAAAGTGCAATTGGTCGCATGATACGTTGTAGGTTGCCATAGAAACATCAATACTTATCATATGTTCTTTTACTTAAAACCACACACTAAAGATGAGAACTTGCTTATGGTCTTTGCATTATTTTTCTTCATTGTTTTTTATTCAATTTTGGCGTTTGTCAATACAACAACAACAACAACATCCTTTATTTATACACGATTTGATTTTGACATCAGACCTATTTCTTAGCCTATACCCTAACTGTGATATTTTTCTTCATGCATACAAAGGATTACCATATATTCAGTCAACCTAGAAAAAGATGCGATGAGCATAAGAACCACCAACAGAACAAATGCCAAAAGATCTCCAATCCAAGCTCGGGTATTACCGTTCATTCGGTAAGTATATCGGGGAAGGAAGGGGGAGGGGGAGGGAGAGGGAGAGGGGGAAGGGGAGAGGGGTGAGGGAGGACTAAATAATGGGAATTGTCAGTGGCAGAGTCAATAAAGGAGGGGAGGGGAGGGTCTCGGAATGAAAATGTTAGATACTTCCTTTTTGGCAAGATGGAGAACCGGCTCTCCTCCCCTAGATCCGCGACTGGTTGTGGACGAGGGTTTTTGTTTTTGTGATCAGTCTTGTGACATGGATTTTAATGTTCTATTTTGTGCAGGATGTGCTTCCGGGATATGATAGAATTCAGTCAGAGTGAAGTTATCCGTTTCCGTCATATTACAGCTAGATCTTTTACATTTTAGCAAGCTCAACAGGGCAATAGCAAAGCATCTCGTTAGAACAAACTTGAAGTCTACTGAACGCTCGAAACGTAGGCGTTTGAAATTCAGTGTCGAGGTTTATTGACCCTTTCCGGTTCCCCAGTCAAAACTTAAGTCGTGAAATATAGTTATAACTTTAAAGTGCCAATTCGATCAATTTTTGGAAGGAAATAATGTATTTGGTAACGTATATCCAAACCGTTTTTCAATACGATCAAGGGAAAACGGATTTTTTTTTCGGCCGTACTTTTCGCATTTGCACGGCCGCCATTAAATTTGCATGTTCCTGAAGTTCCGAAAGAAAGCCAGCGGAAGTGACATCAGAGACTCAAAAAAAAGTTCCTCTCTCACAATCACAATAGACCTCTTTAGCTTGTATGTTTTGTTTTCCCAGTGTAGGTCATGTGATGATGTCAAGGGAATTTGTCCCTTGTCTTTTCATAAATTATGCATACATATGCACGTGAAGAAAACAAAATTTAAACGAAACAGTTCTCTGGGGTAACATCACATGATCTACATTGGGAAAACAAACGATACAAGCTAAAGAGGTCTATTCAATCAGATCACTCGCGACGACAACGGCAGCGATAGTGGCACAAAACAATAGGTTTAATTAGCGAAAACAATGTCTCTGCACGTGCGTTTGACGTTTTGATATATTTCTTTACCGTTCTCTGCAAAACAGCGACTCCGACGAAAGGATTTTTTGAGTCTCTGACGTCACTTTCGCTGGATATTTCTTAAGGCTGGTTCTCATATAATCGTCCCGATCGTCCGAGTAGTTTCAAAAAGTGCACGGACGACCGGGACGATCGCAAACGACCCGGACGACTGGGACGATCGCGGTCGCTTGGATAGAACTATGTTCTATCCGGACGACTGGGACGATCGTGAAAAATCGGGGACGATCATATGAGAACTACTCTCAGGCGACCGGGACGACTGAGGCGATCCACCCCACACTGCAGTATTATTGCCCAAAACATGTTGTCGGACCCCGTTTACAACCGCGCTATTGACGTTCGAGACGACCGGGACGATCATATGAGAACCCAAATCGCTTGAGTCGTCCCGATCGTCTGAGTCGTTTGCAAAAAAATTTTGAAACGACTCGGACGACCAAGACGACCGGGACGATTATATGAGAACCAGCCTTTAGAACTTCAGGAACATGCAAATTCAATGGCGGCCATGTAAATGCGTCAAATACGGCCGAAAAAAAAAACGTTTTCCCTTGAAAGAATGGAGAAACGGTTAGGACAGGTTACTGAATACTTATTTCCTTTCGAAAAATGCAAAAAACGAAATTTACAAGTTTGATAGAACTGACACTTTAAGATCTATAAATGAAATACTTAAGTGTGACCGTTTAAATGAAATTTGGTTTTTCTTGACCATTCAAATGAAGGCTGCTGAGCAGTGCTTTCTACAGGTAACGTTTATTATCGGCTGTACAATGTGATTCTCACTTTTCAGTCCGTAGGTGCATGAAAATTAAATCCTAACGTGTGTCCATTCAAATGAAAGCTATTGAGCAGTATTTTCCTGTAGTACTGTTTATTATGCTGTACAAGATGATTCTAACTTTTGAGTCTATGGATGAAATCCTAAAATGTGATCATTTAAATGAAAGCTACCAAGCAGTGCTTTCTAAATGCACCGTTTGTTTTTTCATTATTGGAAAAATGAAATTTGTTATTTTCATCAATGGGAGGATCTCCCCGGCTATTTTAATTGAAACCATCAGAAGTGGTTTTGACTTAAGACACCAGGATTTTTTTTACCCCCTCCCCATGTGAATTCTCAGCAGTACGAACATTGAAAAAACATTTTACTTATAACTACATTGCTTGTTGGCAATTTCCTTTTTCTATGTTCACAGAAAAAAAAGCCAGATGGTGATGTTGCGGTCTCTCCGCAAAATCTTACTCTGCATCTTCGACCAGGTACTTCAGAATGTTTTGTAATATATATAGATAGGCAGAGCCTAACAGCGAAGCACTATGAACAAACTTAAGTAAGGTGAAACTTAACTAAGGTGAAAGGTCGGAAGCACAAGAATTAAGATTGACGACTGGGCTATTTTTCAATTTTAGCAATTCTCAAAAAAACAGTAAGCTTATTACCCGAGAAACTGATTTGGAAATCAAAATTGCAAAAATACACAAACATATTTGCATAAGGCGATGCGAGTGAAGATAGAACTGTACTATAAAATCAAAGTCTTGTTTTGTTTATAAAATCGCTTTTCAATCTATCTAATGAATGAACAAACACATAAAAATGGACAAAAGAATCTTCTTTCGAAAAATTTTATTCAAATCTTCATTAGTTTATGTATAAAAGTAAAACACGTACGGTTTACAGCGCATCAAGGCAAAGCTGTCCTCGATGAAATTCAAGATAACAGCACGACTTAATTTGAGCACGTTTCATAAACATGTCTCCAAAACACAAAGGAAAAGTCAATCAAAAATTGATATCAACATAAATTCCCATCGAAAAATGTGATTTATTTTACCTTTAAGTCACTGGACTGCTTGGAAATTCATTAAAACTCCGCTTCTTCGGTTCTGAAATCCGTAATAAAAACAAGGCATCCCCCGCATTGCTCCTGCATTGATAAAACGTATGAGGATTCTTCGAAGCAAGATTTTATCCCCGAAAGCTCTTCTTTTTCCACTAAAGCGGCTTCTGAGTATCCCTTAATTAGTATCCCTGTCTTGAGTAGCAAACCGCGAAAAAATGCAGGGAGGTAACGACATTACTGCTCCGCTAAACACTGCGAAAGATCTAACTTTTTTAAAACTTTAAAAAGTGTTTACAGAGCTGACGACTGTGAAGCCGCGCGTGTGGCGTCATACACGCATGTTTTGCGACGTCATGCGCGCCCGCGAATTTGCCTTGCGCGACCGACTGACACATGTCACGGAGGCGCGCCCGCGAAACATTCCGCTAGCCATGACCATGAAAAATGACGGGCATGGGTTCTATGAGTATGGAGCTGCGCAGCCGGGCAAAAAAGTGCTCCGCTATTAATTTTTGTCACATTGTTTTGTTAGAAACTGTAAAACCTGATTGTTTGTTTTGCAATAGTTTCGAAGGCCGGTGACAACTTTTTACACACTTTTTGTGGTATTGGTGGCAAAGGCATGAAAAAATAGAAGTATTTTATTAATTTTTGTCACACTGTTTTGTTAGAAATTATAAAACCTGATTATTTGTTATAGCAATAGTGTTGAAGGTGGGTAAGAACTTTTCACACATTTTTTGGTAGTGTGCGTGGCAAAATCAATAAAAATTAAAAGTTTTAATTTTTACATAAAGTTTTTGCACTGTTTTGTTAAAATTTGTAAAACCTGATTATTTGTTTATTGCAATAGTGTTAAAGGCAGGTGACAACTTTCACAATTTTTTTGGTGGTATGTGCGGCAAAAGCATGAAAAATTAGAATTTATTTATCGGTACTTGCGAAAAAAACAATGCTTCACAACATTGTTGTTGTGCCGGCTTTTCGATTTATTATGGTAGAAATGTTTGCCCTGTTTTTTTCCATGATCATTTAACTTGCGAAAAACTTACATTCCGTGCAAAAATACTTGGTAATATTCATACAGCTGGAGATAACAAGCCGCTTCATATCCATTCTTGTGCAGTTTAATACACCTGCATCAGTTGTTGACGTAATATTGGAAAGGACAAACTTTTTCTTCCCACTTTCATATAATCTCGTATGAAGAAATGCCTGACTATCCGCCACCCCCGCCAACCTTTCTGGTATATACTCATTTGCTGTTGATTCCTTTATTTGTACTTGCAAAAGAGTTACGCGTTTTGAATCAAGCTCCTCAGCAGCTCTTACCTCCGGCAATCTTTTTGACTCTCAGCATGAACTATTCGTTACTTATTTTGACAATACTCACCACCACTGATTTGTATACGTATTCTATCCAACTTTTCTGGACTCATACAGTCCAGAGGGAAAGGCACGAAGGTGCCATCCCTTCCAATCCCACAACCCGCAAGGTTGACCACACCACCGGGGTCTACGTCCCCCACTCTTTTCGAGCAGTGATGTAGGGATCTTTAACGTCCCACAAGAACAGATCAAAGAGTGCTGTGAGACGGGACCTACAGTTTTTTCGTCCTTATCCGAGAAGACTAGAATGTCATACTATTTGCTGAAGTCATTACAAAGGCGGCACATTCTCCTAAGTTATTTTAAGACCCTGAGTGTTGGTCCGGTCAAGGTTTGAACCAACGACCTCCCGCTCAGCAGACCGGAGCGGCGGTTGATGGAACGGGAATCCTGATACACCTTTTTCCCGTCTTCAGAGGAAGACGGAACAGAGGCGAATCCTGTCATATTATGGTATATGATGGGTGAGACTCCCGAGACACTTAAGCCATAGTGGACAAAATCTATTTAGAGGTCACTACTCCAAGGCATCTGCCCCGCATGGCAAGAACTGACAAACAGGAGGCGCCGTTGTATCCTGGACGTTCGGAATCGTGTAATTATGGTTATAATTTGGTTGCGACGATACTTAAAATTACATATCCTTGCCTACATATTTCAAATTTCGAAAAGTACCGTTGCTGAAGAATTTACCACATCGTCCCAATCTTATTCCGAAATCACAGACATTACATCGCATCGTATAGCTTGCCGTTGGAATGATCGATGGAACCACTTCACAGAATAAATCGCCCCTTTGGTGCTAAACGTGGTAAATATTTGAGTTTTCATCCCAAACAGCTAGCAACGGGAATATTTGTTTGAAAACAAGAACTCCATGAGTAGTGAAATCGGGCTTTAAGCGTACATAAGAAAATTAAGAATTCGAAGCAAAGCTAGTAGTATAACCGACTCCACAATCGAATATTCACTGTGAGACTGTAGAAGGTCGCAGGTTGCTGAGTAAGAGACTTTTCATTCATAATCGAGCGGGCTCGATGTCACTTTCAAATAAAGTACACCCTAATGCGGTGTTAACCCGAGGGTAAACGCATTCTCACTTAAAAGTGCGGGAAATGAGTCTCATTTTCCGCTAAATCCGCTAAATTTAGTGTCCCCAATTAGTGCTCGCGCGCTAAATACCTCGACACTTAAATAAAGTGATTATTATTATTATTATTATTATTATTATTATTATTATTATTATTATTATTATTACATTTTAGCAATATCTAGTTTACAATAAAATGACAAAGTACAGTAACAAAGGATTTCAGAATAGTCCTCCTTGAATCAATTAATACATCTTTAATGAATAGACATTTTTGGAATATAATTTACACTGATGCTTTAGCACCACGACATACTCAAATATTCACTGTGGGTCCTTTTCCGTGAGTTGTATCATTATTATTAATAATAATAATAATAATAATAATAATCTTTATTTATCTTACAGGATGGATCAGCGGATTCAAATGTAACAACTGCTATAAACCCATGAGTAGCTAAACAAAATAAGTATGCTGTAAAAGTGTAACTATGGATAAAAATATAAATATACTAAAAACTTTAAAACTATCAAACCATCAAAATAAAATTAACTATACATTATAATCAATAAGATAAAGGTATGCATCATTAAATTATATCACTAATTACATGAACATCGATGGGAAGTTCCGTCCGTTGGGAACAACCGTTTCAACCCAAACCGGTTTTGGTTGATTTGGTTGAGGTGTTCCAATAGAACACTTTTCAACCATTTTCGGTTTCAACCATTTCAACCAGGTTCAGAGCTGGTTGAAATTATGGTTGATCAACCAAACCAACCGAAAACGGTTTTTTCCCCAACAGAACACGAATAAAATCCAACCAACCGAAAATGGGTGTAGTTTTTAAGGGGGGGAACCTCGAGAGCGTATAAACGTATTTCTCCGATTTCTTCTTCAAACGAAACTGAAAGAGAGAAAGAGAAGTAACCAAATAATATCGTTCGATATGATACAGCACGATTTACTGTTTCAGATACACAAACGAGGTCTGCAAAGGAGTATGGCTTTTAGAGGTTAGGTCTGTAAATGAGAATAGAAAATGGCGTGATTTGGTCTGAAACGGGGTCAGGATTTGGAAAACCGGGCGGCACACCCTCACTAAAAATTCCGAGGAGTAACGCCGGACGATCACTCAATACTGATTACAATTATTAACTGACGAAATATAAGTAACGATTGCCGTTTCCTTTTCAGTTTCCGTTTTAAAGCCTCCACAATTAACTGTGTAATTTTCAGATTGCTTTCGGCAAATTCTCAGCTTATTTGTCATTCGTTTTAAAGTTTCTTTGAACACTGGCATTCTTAAACTATAAATAATTGGGTTGACAAGAGAATTGGCCAAAGTTAACATGGAGAAAATGATGTTCACAACCCTGGGAATTAATTCTGAAGAAAAAAAATGAATGCAGAAGAACACAAGGCTTGGAACCCAAAAAACAATAGACGCACCTATCACAATAAATAGAGTCTTGGAAAGCTTCGTGTTTCGTTCAACACTCTGTCTGTTTTGTGCCGCGTCGATTGCTGGAACTTTGTCATTGAGTCTTGTTCGAATTGCCAGATATGACACACAGATCGTAACCAAAGATAAAACGATGATGACAGAGTAAACTCCGAAATAATGTGACATTTCGAAGGTTCCGTATACAGCTAGCAAACTAAACGCACCAAGGGTGATTCCAGCTAACCACACAATAATAACACTGTAAATGTACGTTTTGATGTTTGTTACTCGATGGCGAAACGGCCAAATCAAAGCGAACGCTCGTTCCAGAGAAATTAGTACCAGAAAAAACATGGATACACCCGATAACGCAGTTTGAAGAGAGACTGCAATATATGCGGCTTTACTCGTTTGCGGGTTTACTTTGCTTAGTCCAGTATGTCGTGGAAGGGCAACTGCGATCACTGCTATTTCTATGAGTCCAACAAGCAGATCTGCAACAGCCAAGTTAATAAGAAGAAAGGAAGCTCGCCTTAGTTTGTTTCGATGAATCCAAAACACGAAGACGGTGAAAATATTCCCGGTAACAACGAAAAGCGATTCTAAAATGTCAACGCTGAAAACTGCAATGGCAATGGTATTAGACATATTAAATACAGCCGCTGCAGATAACGTTGTGGACTCGCCTCAATATCCTCAATATGGTTCTAATCTTTCTGTACAGGCCGCCAAGTTGATTTTACAACAATCCTTATATACACTAGCCTAAGACGCTTGGTTCAAAAGTGTTGTATAAGTACGTGTACATTACCCTGGATCAACAACAAATTTGTAGAAAGAATCGTGCTGTGGAAAGGACTTGAGTTTAAGGAGGAATATGTTATTGCCGTTATAAAATGATGAATATGTGAAAATATATGTCAGAGATAATTAATGTTTTCTCTCGCAGTTCATATGAATTTAATTAAAATACACATTAGTTTCGGGTTTGTTGACTCAAATGGCCCTCATAATAAGAAAAATAACCTCTGTAGGACATCACCATTCTCAAGTGAGTTTTAGTAAGTAGCTAGTTCATCTATTCACAGCAGTGAATCGAAGTAATAATATTATTTTGAAGACCAAATTTTAATTAAAATAAGACAAATGTTTTGGCATACGGAGCAAATAGTGAAATAAAAATTTGTTTATGAAAGATTCATATACATTTCAAACTTGAAAACAAGGGTATGACAAATATTAAACTTATGAACTCGTTTTCTAAAAATAGTCTTATTGAAATGCATGTTAAATATTTTATTAACCCTGTTTTTAATTAAATGTCAGGATAGAGTCAAACCTATTAGTAATACTTGCTTTACGAAAAATCACTTTGACAGTAATAAAACAGAAAACAATCAGTGTTAAAGAAAATGGAAGGCATGGAACCAAACAGTTTGTAATTACGGAAAGCTGTACCTTTCTGATGAAGTCTTCATCAGATTGCTAAGGATTGCATAGGGAGAAATGAATAAACTGCTTCTGCAACTCGACAGGGGAAGGCTTTGCAGTAAAGCGCGTCTGCGTATGATCGATTAAAAAGGTAAAGAATTGATGGCTTTTTGTTCTACGACGAGTAAAATCAGGACTTGCATAGATTTGACGAGGAAGTGAAACAATTTACTCCGGCGCTGTGTGATCAGTAAGCTTACATGCAGGCTTGACGCTCTGGCTGGCATATTTTTTGCTTCTCTGCTTGACATTGTTTCTGTCCTTTTTTTTCATTTGTTCCAAGGTAATTTTGATAGGATAAGTGGATGTTAACTGTTTCAACAATGAAATGCAATATGTTTCGAAGTAAACGCTCTAGCATGAACACTAGTTCAACTTGTTACACATTCACTGGAAGAGAAAACATACAAGAAGGCTTAAAACTGTGTAAAACTCCTTTTCGAATTCTTTAAATCTATAAACACGGTTATGTTTTGAATTTCGGGTCCCCTTCTATTCTAAATTTGCAGTGCCTAGTCTTTTAATCTCCAATTAACTGCTTATCGTTTGGACTGCTTGAATTCTATAACGCTTGCTTTTTAATCGGTTAAGCGGAGTTTCTCTGAGCACTGGCATTCTTACACTCTAAATAATTGAGATTGCCGGGAGAATTAGGAAACATGTGTTTCACAAACTCAGGAAAAATTCTGGATATAAATAATTAGTGCAGTACAGTGCAAGGCTTGGAACCCATGCAGAAGACAGTGAAAAAAAAAAAGGCGATGAGAGATTGTGAGGTGGAAACGCACAGAGCTACAATGGCAGCTGTTTTCGACGCTATCGATTGCAGCTGATTTTGTTTGTTATTTCAGTGCTAAATTAAATTGGTACACATACTTTCCGCGATGGCTTTTAATGTACAGTACTACACTGAACCATGGAGAAGAGATGAAATAACGACGTTGTGGAACGGTGTGGTGGAACCCAGGGTAGCATTGTATTTTATAGGGCCGCAACGTTTCGTTAGAGTTTAATTAGTAGTGTGTGGTCGTTAAACAACAGTCAATCTAATTACAAATAGTATTCTGAGGATCACTGAACTTACTTTTAACTAAATAAGGGGCCCGGTTTTAGCTCAAACGGGCAAAAAATGAAAGGATGTTTCGTGTTCCTATGACCCTTTTAAAATCGTCTTTAAAACAAAAGCATCAACGGAAGTTCAACTTATGAGCGCTAGCTCAGTTTCTATTATACCTTTAATATTTAATTTATTCCTTTCTGACTGAAATGTCACCGTTTGTACAATGAGACATTTTAGCAATATCTACTTTACAAAATATTTACAGCAACAAAGGACCGCAGAATAGTTTTCCTTGAATCAGTTAATAATCTATAATGATTAGATTTTCTTGAAATACAGTTTACACTGATGCGGCAGCACCACGACGTACTTAATTAAATATTGACTGTGGGTGATCTTCTGAGTAATAGAAGTGGTACATCACTCAGTACTGATTATTATACTTATTTTTTATTGACGAATAAATATAAACGCCGTCGCTTTTTTGCGGTTTTCTCGCCGACGGTAAAAATCCTTTCCTAAATCCCAAGATCAGTCTTTGAAGACTACCAATTATGGATTAAGTGTTAGGCCCTTTTCGATTCTGAATTGAACAGAGACTTTAATAAAACAGCTTTATACGAATCACTCAGTACTAATGATATTGGACTTACTATGGAAAAAGAAATATTAAATAACCAGAAAGTCTGCAACAACCAATTTCAAAAGAAGAAAAGGTTTTCGCTTTAATTTGTTTCTGTGAATTCAAAACAGAAATGTGGTGAAAGAATTTCCAATGAAAATAATGTAGGACATTGGAAAATGGCAACGCACAAAACAGACCTTGAAATCTTTCTGTTCGTGCCAGCCAATAAGAGGTTGTATATGTCGTATATATACTAACTTTGGTGGCTTTCATTGTGTACAGGTATTATGTAATATATATACATAGCCCAAGCCTAAGAGCGTCGCACTTTAACAAGCTTAACTAAGGTGAAACTTAACTAAGGTGAAAATTAACTAAGGTGAAAGGTTGGAAGCACAAGAATTAAGATTGACGAACAGGCTATTTTCAATTTTAGCAATTATCAAAAACAGTATTACGCGACCGTCTGCACACTACATTTTTATAGACCGTACAAAAGTTGACCAAAACAACTTTTCTCTGTCTAGAATAACTAGTACCACTAGTTTCCGAATAAAATACAGTTTATGTTTGTCAAAAATTGCCCGAGAAACTGATTTAAAAATCAAAAATTGCAAAAATACACAAACATATTTGCATAAGGCGATGCGAGTGAAGATAGAACTGTACTATAAAATCAAAGTCTTGTTTTGTTTACATAAAATCGCTTTTCAATCTATCTAATGAATGAACAAACACATAAAAATGGACAACACAATCTTCTTTCGAAAAAATTTATTCAAATCTCCATTAGTTTACGAGTTTACGTTTAAAAGCAAAATGCGTACCATTTAATTATAGCTCATCGAGTTCAAGCTTTCTTCGATGAAATTCAAGAGATCGATACAACTGAATTTAAGCACGTTTTAAAATCAATTCTCCAAAACTAACAATAACATTAATAAAAAGTCACTCACAGATTGATATCAACATAAATTCTCATCGAAAACTGTAATCTGTTTTACCTTTAAGTCCCTCGCTTGCTTGGAAATTCAAATCTCCGCTTCTGGTTCTGAAATCCGTAGAAAACAAACATCTCCCGCATTGATAAAAACGTAATACATGAAGTTCCTCGAAGCAAGATTTTATCCCTGAAAGCTCGTCTTTTTCCACTAAAGCGGCTTCTGAGTATACCTTAATTAGTATCCCTGTCTTGAGTAGCAAACCGCGAAAAACTGCAGGAAAATAACGACTTTAATTCTCCGCCAGACACTGACAAAACAAAGTGTTTACCGAGCTCACGGCTGTGTGGCCGCGCGAAAAACAAAGCCTTGCTTTCAAGATCCCGGATGTTGTTCCAACACGGCAGGCGGGCACACACGCGCCCGCGAAACATTCCGCTAGCCGTGACCATGAAAAATGACGGCATAGGTTCTATGAGTATAGAGCTGCGCAGCCAGGCCTTCGGCCTGACAAGTGCTCCGCTATTAACTTAAATCAAGGTCTTTGTATACATGTTGAAAGTGGACGGTGTTGGCTTTGTTGCCTAATCCGATAAAAAGAGAAATAAACGTCTGGTAGCCAAAGCAGAAGTGCATGTTATTGGACCACACCATTCATAAGATAGTTTAAATGGATAAAAAAAGACAGCAGTAAATTTAACCGCAGCCATACCAATAGCATTTTGACGATCAAAATTTATTAAACAAGTAGTCCTTTGGGATTCATAACCGGGCCGTTGATATACATACATATAAACATACATACTATACTCTACAAAGGTTTGTTTCCCGTAACTCGATGGCGAAGCGGCCAAATCAAAGCGAACGCTTGTTCCAGAGAAACCAGAAGAATTTGTAAAAAGATTCGAGAAAGCTAACGTTTCGAGCGCTAGCTTTGTTTCAAATTATTTTACTAGTGCTCTTGTACATGGCTGCAAATGGCCGGGACGGAAATGGATCGCAAATTGGTCCAATTTTTCATGTCTATCGCCTTGTGTCCAGGGGAACTCGCTTAAAGATTGTGATTCGAAAATTCACTTAAAATCTACTTAGAGTATGAGTTCGAGATTTCTATCGCGTGACAGTTTGTTTGTTTTTGCAACATATAATACATAGTGAATAGCGTAACCAATAAGAGAACAGCATTCGTGTTCAACGCTACTGAGATTTACATGTATATTAACTTTTTGCATTCTATAAGCATTTTGGTCTGACAAAAGCATTTCGTTTTTTTGACCCAAAAACGTGAAAATCCCCATGACTTAAACTTTCAATCTCTCCTTACAACAAAAGCGTGGTAAGAACATGTTAGGTTGAACAATAAAAACTCAAAATAAAAAAGCCTGATAAGCCTGGTAGATCTGACAAAGGGAGTTTGAACCCAAGAGTAGTAAACCTGCTTTCCCCAGGTTTTCACGGTAGTCCTGGTTCAAATTTACTTGAAAAGCCAAGAAAGCTGACTTCTCAAACTAATTAATATCAAGTTTGAATAAAGAAAATCACTACCGTGAAGGTGGTTTGGGTACGACATACTAAGTTTGGTGAAAGTTTGCATTGAACTTCTCCAAGATTTATTAACGATCTGAGAAGCTATATCAAGCACTCGAAAGAATGTTTCATCAAGTATCCAAACACCTCGAAGTTGAAAAAAGCTCGACTCTGCCTCGCTTGTTCAACTCACTGTTCGCTGTTTGGATATCGTGATGAAACATACACTCTTTCTCGTGTTTGATATGTTACTTCTCAAACTCATTAATAATTCATAAAGAGAAAAAAAGGAAATCGCAACCGTGAAGGGGATCAATGTGATACTAATTACCATAAAATTTGGTGAACTTTTGCTTTGAATCTCTCCAAGAATTATAAGTGGCGTGAGAAGCTATATCACTTGAAAGAATGTTTCATCAGGTATTCAAACACCTCGAAGTCGGTTACAAAACCTCGGCTGCGCCTCTTTTTTCAACCTACTTCTCGGTGTTTGGGAATCCTGATGAAACACTTTTCCTCGTGTTTGATGTATTACTTGACGGCGCGGTTGACCTTGACTGTTACACAACCAACACATGCAGTGCCGGCATCCATTCTCTTGACAAGTTACGTTTTCTTACAGGAGTACAGACGACCGTTACTGTAGACGTTCTCACTCCCAAGGACTTCCCAGTTGATTTGTATTACCTTACTGATGTGTCGAGATCCATCAAAAAGGAATCTATCAGATCGCTTGGGCAGCTTTTAGGTAACTGTTAGATGTATATGTTGTGGTTCAAATTTTCAAAAGCAGTTCATATCATTATCATAATCTGAGACAACAACAACAACAACGATCTTTATTGTGCTCATAATACAAGAGTACAGAAATCGCTAAAAGGAAATATCTGTGAAAGAAAAAGAGCACAGCCACTCAGAAATAGCAAAAGCTAATCACGCTAAGAAAAACAAAAATTAAACTGGTTTGAAAATTTTCAAACCAAAGAAAAATTTCAACCACACTGTACATACACTGATTTGTTATTTAAACGAAGTCCTATAAATTAATGGACCTCCAAATCTGTTTATAAATGGGTCATTTTGAGCAGATTAATTTATCTTATTAGTAGACTACTCTACTCTCAAACTCATTTTCTTGCTCATATAATTTCCGATAACTTCAATTCAATTTTTTTTTCTTTTAACGCATGTATTTTATTTTTCATTTCTCAGCGGACGAGATATCAAATTTGACCTCTCGGTTTCGTCTCGGACTCGGCGTGTTCGTTGACAAGCCTGCCGCTCCTTATATGGACACAGAGCCTAACCGGTTAGTCTTTCTGTTTGGGCTTACTGATGTGACAGGGTCGTTAACATATATTTACCTGGGGGGAGGCAGGGAGGCGAAAACTTGTTCCCCTCCCCTCCCGCCGCTTCTTATATGGACACAGAGCCTAACAGGTTAGTCTTTCTGTTTGGGCTTACTGATGTGACAGTGTCGTTAACGTATATTTACCTGTGGGGGGAGAGGCAGGGAGGCGAAAACTTGTTCCCCACCCCTCCCCCCTTCCACAAAAGAAGAGCGAATCCCTGGACAAGGTGTGATTGTAATATGAGAGATTGGGGAAAGTTAGAGGAAATAAAAAAGGTTTTCGTGTTATAACTACTGCGTAGTATTTTTACAATGGAAGAAAAATAGCAACAGTACAAAAGAGCAGGGGTCGCCAAGGAAGGGCCGGGGAAGGGCCGGGAAAGGGAAACAACCGGAACAGGATACGGGATGTTCAGGACCCTCTCTCCCCCTAATCTAGTAAGTGATTTCCATTAGTGTCTACGGTAACTTGTCTTTGTCAGTGTATTTTTTACTGTTCGTCTTTTTGTACATGGTAATAATGAGCTAGTATTCTTTCTGTCTTCCTAATGTTTACTCTCAAAAAGCTCAACTTGTCTAAACTATTATTTCGTGTTCATCTCTTTCTTTTTTAGGGTTGCTCAGCCCGATCCGAAAAATGTTGATTCTTATCCAACGTTTGGTTATCGCAATGTCCTGCCACTAAATAAAAATGTATCCAACTTCCAGGTACGTATTGACGCATGGTTGCCGTCTCTGAAACCGTTTTTTTTTTCTATATATTTTCCGGGGGGAGGCAAGGAAGAAACAAATCTGGAGGTTCCGCGAGCGATAGCCAACTTCAAAAATAGAAGATAATTATTATATTTTAAGTATATGGCAAAATTAAAGTGCCTATCACCCCTAGAAAGTTATTTTCAGAATCAACTCTATGCACATTGAATAGTTGAATGGTACAATATCTCTTGTTTTGAACGTCGTGTTAGTGAGTTACATAGATTTGAATTTACAAAATACATGCTAATTAGATGAGGTCAACCCAGGAATCATTTATTATACAACTACTTGTTTTCACCTGCAGGTAATATTTTTCACGAATCAATTGACTATCCACACTTTATTTTTAGTACTTATTAAATTAATTATCCTCAAGCTGTAAACTGCGCATTGCAAATTCCCGGGTTGACGTCATCTAATTAGCATTTTGTAAATTCAAATCTCTATAACTCACAAGCGCGGCGTTCAAAACAAGAAATATTTTACCATTCAACTAGTCATTGTACATAGAGTTGATTCTCAAAATAACTTCCTAGGGGTGATAGGCACTTAAAGTTAGAAACTGACAGCATTATAAAAAAGTAATGTGCGATAGCTTACGGAATGGTCACACAGAGGATTAAAAAAAAGAAAAAAAAAGACAGACAGACAGACAGACAGATAGACAGACAGACTGAAAGACAGACTGAAAGACAGAAAGAAAGAAAGAAAGAAAGAAAGAAAGAAAGAAAGAAAGAAAGAAAGAAAGAAAGAAAGAAAGAAAGAAAGAAAGAAAGAAAGAAACTTCATTTTGAGTGTCAGGTATTTAGCAATAGAACTGATTGAAGATACCACAGCACAATAATTACTGTAAAATTTGTCGTAGAGACAGAATTGGAGTGTAAAGACTGTAAATTAATGTTTTGACCAAAAGTTGGTATTAAGGAGCGAAAGGATTAAGAATTTTTTTTTACTTAAATATAAATTGCCATTTGCTTTCAGCATGCTGTCGAGAAACTGAAATCGTCTGGGAATGTGGACAATCCCGAAGGAGGCCTGGACGCTCTTGTCCAAGTGGCTGTTTGTGAAAAGGTAACAACATATGTCACGCAACGCATACATTAGCCCCTTTCCTCTTGAGCTGCTGGGCCGGGTTGTTCAAAGGCCGATTAACACTAACCCAGGATTAAAAGTTGATCAAGGGTTTAATTTCTCTTGTATAAAAGTGTTTTAAGTGCTTTTGTTTTGTGGAGTTTAAGGTTAGTCGACGTCAAAACTGGAGGACAGAAAATATAAACAGAAAACCTCACTGAAAAGTTAAAAAACTGAAACAAAAATCCACGCTAATCCTGGATTAGCTTAATCATGCTTTGAACAACCCGGCCCTGGTTAAATATGCGCGACAATTTTTTCTTGCAACGTACAACGCAAATCATTTGCGAGACGTCACCGCCGTCTGGAGTTCCCGCCAACCTTGTACAGTCCTAGCCAACGTTTTGCAGACAACGTACAGAGAAACAGAGAATCTTTTACTTTGAACGCAAAAGATAAGGCCGTTTATGAAAACTTAATAAGAGTTTTCGCGTTAACTGTCTAAAAGTATGCAAAACGATATATAGATATGCTAAAAGGGAAGAGGGCGAGGGGGAGGGGGGGAGGGGTAAGTAGAATACCCCGCTCCACACCTACCGGCTTTTGTTCCTCCCAGCCCCCGACGACGAAACTAAAATGACATGCACCAAACAAATTTTAAAATTGAGCAATCGCCCACCAAAAAATACCCTGCATGCACCTGCAGGCTAAACGATAAAAAGTTGTACGGTAGAACCCCGCCTAACGGTCACCTCGTTATTACGGACACTTTCTTTGTAGCCCGAAGAAAAGCTAAGCCACATAAGACAAACATCGTTAATGCGACCACCTCGTTAATGCGACCACCTCGTTAATATGGTGGCCTTAGTGACGGCCGGATGATCGAGGATCCGCCGGCTTCTAACGTTCATGGAAAGTGAGTTCTGCTCGCACGAATTTCATTTTGTACATTTTTAGAGGTGTAAGCACGATTTTCAAATGTGTTAGAGGGAGAGGGTCTTTTATTTTTAGTTTACTTTTACTGGAAGTATTTTTTCAGACATAAAAAGGAGATGTGACATCTGTGGTCCGAAGGCGACTTTACCTCTAACAAGTTTTTATACGTGGGTATTGTTACATGTTTTTTTGTTTTGTTTTTTTTTTTACTTGGTTTTGTTTTTGGTAGAAAATCGGTTGGCAAAGCAAGGAAGATGCCAGGAGGGTGGTGGTGCTAACAACTGATGCAGCATATCACTGCGCAGGAGACGGACTGGTGAGATCTATCTTCTTAATTCAAATGCATTTTGTTTATTTTATCTGTCAGGACTACTTTTCACAGAAGTATCTATAAAATGTCACAACTGTCACCATTTTTCCTATCATTCCGAAATGCCGAAAACATTAAGAAATTAATGCTGCAGCTATAATACGGATGGCCTGTATGGAAACGGCTTGTAGCTTGAAATCAAAGGCTCCTACGACCCAACTTGAAGAAGCCTGTGCTAAACATCGGCTCACAACGAGCCTCCCTGGTCTCCCTGTCACGGTGGAAACAGAAGCTGGTCAGCTTCTTGTAGAAAATCATGGGGAACTTATAATTTGTCATTAAGTTACATGTAGCATGCTAATAACAAACTGAATCAGGATTTATCACTTATAAAATTAATTAATAATTCGTAACAGTTATGACAAATCAATAGGTGGTATTTGAGTCACATGTACACCTCTGTAAACGCCAATACAAATCAACTAAGTTGATGAATTATTAAACGGTAGAATTAACTTTTTAACTTTTCATACAGATCTCTACTCATCGTTTCATTTCATAAGTACGATAAACATGATCTCCCGCTCATATTTTATCTACTACTTATAATTGAATGTATATATTTTTCCCAGCTCGGCGGAGTTGTCACACCGAATGACGGTCTTTGTCACATAGAAGGGCAAGAGTACACTCACTCATTACTCATGGTTAGTACAACAACTAACAAATTCAGGGGTTAGTTTCTAATGAACATGCGGTGCTGCATCGGTCACTTATGTAGATCTAGAAATGCGGGCAAATATTCTCAGAAACCCATAAGTGGGTTGAAACGTGCAACTGTCTCTTGTGCGCTTCAAAACAATCTTCCGATTATAAATTTTGCTAAGAAGTTGTTACAGCCATATTTGGAAAATCAAGATAAAAATATTAACCAATCAATTCGCTAGAACAATTTGCTTCCAATCTCGAGGGACCGAGGGGTTTCCAGATATGGTACTAAGCAAAAAATGAATATTCAAAAGCTGTGAATGCGCGTTACACGTTTCAACCCACTTATGGGTTTCTGAGTACTTCATATTTGACAGAGTTGTTTGTCGTTTTCATATTACTTCATATGTGACAGAATTCCGTGTGTTTTGGTGAACGTTTATAGGTGAGGACACTTTGTGATGCCATTCATTGAGTAGCGTGGCTCCCCTCTGTCTGTATTTCTGGACATATCTCGCATCGTTGGGGAGTGTCACGGTTGTGCCTAAATCATACCGTCCAGAAGGACGTCGGACACCTTATTGAGACTTACATAACGTAATGTCGACACCGAATTTTATTTTCAATAAATTTATAAATGTAAAAAAGAAAATCTAAAATCCTCACTCAGGATTGAACCTGTGACCTCAGGCTAAGCTTAGGCTTGCATAGCCTGCCGTACCACAGTACCACCTAGCTTCTCGGGTTGCTTAGTCCTAAATTTAACTATATAAACTGCTACCCCTAACCTCAACTGAAAGCTAACCAGTTACTCCGTTATATAAGTCTCAATAAGGTGTCCGACGTCCTTCTGGACGTTATGACTTGGGCTTGACCGAGTGAAACATGAACATTTGATTTTATTAACTTCGCTCTGACGAAGGGCTGACCGCTGACCGCTCGAAACGTCAGCATTTCAATCTCTTTACGGTGATCACGTACAGTACTCGCGAGCATTGTGAAAAATATTGCCGGTACTGGAGCTAAAAATACAATAGTAATTACGGTGTTTATTAAGACACAACACTCCAGTGATCAATCAAAGTATGCTTTATGGACGTTTATCCGGCCATTATATCCACGTGTAGGAAATCCGGATGACATCACGTTTTGTTAAATTATATTAAACCCCCTCTCTATTATTCCCCCCCCCCCCCCCCCCCTCCTCCCGCCGCCAGACTTCAGGGGTCTTAATAGAGGATTTACGATATAAGGTCCTGGGGTCGTATTCACGAAAGCGTACTACAGTAAGTCACAAGACTAGAGCCTGTTCAGATGTATCTTAAAGGAAACTTCCATTGTTATAACCCATTGATGTAAATTGAGAGATAATAAGTCTAAATTTCAATTCTTTTAAAAACAAGTGGAAAGACATTTTTGTGTGCAAAAATACTGGAATTGAAAAGCACCTATTTGCGTTCTCAAATTTCCCGCGCGTCGCCATTTTGAATTTTTATGACCACATGTGGTTGCCTTCATTGTTAAGAATCGACATTCTTGTGTATATGACGTCATAAAAAATTCAAAATTATTCCCTTCAATATAACATCAATTTATTATAACTGTGGAGGTTTCCACTGAAGGTGGATTGCACTTTCACGTAATATTTTCGTGTTGACGGTCCGCGTAAACGTAAAAAATAAACCACGCTCAACTTTTTACGTTTACACAAACCGTTCACATTCCACTGTCGCGTAAATTTGCGTGCGTTTAACGTGCGTAAATATGAACAGCTTGTGTAAACGTAAAAAGCTGAACCGTGGTCAACTTTTCACTCTTTCGCAAACTGTTTATACATCGTCTCGAATTTCATTTACGTTCGTAAAAACAACGTGACAGTGGAAATCCAGCTTAAAATAACGTTGTACGCACGTAAAAATTACTCGACGGTAGAAATTCACCATAAGAGGATAACTGGTATACTCGAAATGTACCAGCGAGCCCGTCGAAAAGAATTAACGGGCATCGAGGGAAAGATAATCAAGATTGTTGAATGATGTCATATTAATAAAAATATTCCCTAAGAAAGTGGAACTCTTTCTACTGTAGGATTACCCATCTCCAGGACTGGTTCGCGAGGTTTTGCTTGATTCTAATGTGGTTCCAATCTTTGCCGTCACAACGAAAGAAAAGCCAATATACGAGGTTGGTGTAGCGTCATGAACACGGCAGATGCCAAGGACTTTACATAACTAGTCCTGTCTCAGGACTCCCCTCACATTTTTTATCCTACAAACGCCAAGTTGGGGAGGGGGTACTGGGTATGATAGTGACGGAGAGGTGATAAGACCTTTTGGGGGGTTTCAAATTTGCGATGGGGGACTTTTTGGGGGTCAGACATGCATTTTGTGGTGACTTTTTTCGGGTGTACGATTCTGACATGGTGAGAACTTTTCGAGGGTTGGCAAAAAGCGTAACCTTTTTATTTAGGGAGAATAATAGGGACTTTTGGTGGGTTACGTGCTGGACCATTGGACTTTTGTGGGTCTGGTTTAGCCTAATTTAGGACTTTCTTGTGTCTAACGATTTGGTCTCATTCGCATTTCCCCGTCATTAGTATAGCTGAGTACCACCCCCCCCCCCCCCCCCCCACCACCACCACCCCCTTTCCTGGGTACATACGGGTACCTGGGTATCTGCTGATATCCTTTAATCACCACCAGGCTAAATGGGCGTTAGGACCTAAGCATGGTGGTGTGGGAAGAGTTCCAAGACAGGACTTCACACATCCAAGCTCAAAATCATGGACTCTATAGTATACTTCAAAATTAGAGAACAAGAGTCTGCGCACCTTTGGTGCCAGGGTTTTTTTTTTGTGAAAACCGACGTGCGAGCGGCGAAGCCGCACGTTTGAGCGGATAGTACGGATAGAAGTAGTTTCAGAAATTTAGGCAAAGCCAGAACTTGCAATCTTTAAAATTCAACGAAACAATATGAAAAGACTGCCTTGTGTATCAGCTATATGCTAAAACAAACATTAACTAATAGCTACAATGCGGGTCATAAATGTTGGGAAACTTACCAAGACGCTAGTACAATAATTTACCCCGCTCCCCCCAACAAAACTGTTGGGACACTTACCAAGATGCTAGTAAAATAATTTATCCCCCTCCCCCCAACAAAACTGTTGGGACACTTACCAAGATGTTAGTAAAATAATTTATCCCCCTCCCCCAAGCAATGCTGATTTTTGACGATCGAACGCACATATATACACAAAGAGTATTTCCCCATGTTTGTCAACATTGTTTGCCGGAGAGAGTGCGCCCACATTACGAGAAAAAAAATAAAGTAGTACTGAATTATTATTTGGTAACATTTTGATAGTTTTCACAAGAGTAAAGTGTCCCGACTACTTCTGACCTCCATTGTAGGTTCAAGAGAAATCCACCCTCACAAGCGACTGCCCATACAAAATATCGGCAAAATAGCCTAAAATAGACGATATTCAGAGTGAAACAACCAAAACCTATTTTGTCGATTTTGATTGCCATGCTGTGAAACATTCCTTAAAGTTACCCTCGAACAAGAGGTTGTTTAACCATGCATAAAATCTATTTATGTTTTCATTCAGTTTTCTTTTATTGATTTACAATCCTTTCCAACCCAGTTTATCTAAACTTTGGAATGACTTTTCATCGTTTCACTTTTTTAGGAACTGGCCAGGTTTCTAGGTAACGAGACTTATGCGGAAACAGGCGAGCTGGAAGAGGCCTCATCAAATATTGTGCATGTCATTGGACAGGCATATAGGGTGGGTAAGCACCAAAACTGATCAGTATCAAACTTCTCCTTCTAGTATCCATGCATTATTAAGTAGAGAGCTGATAACAATTACGATAATGGTCACCCAAAGATGAATTATCTTGATCCTGTAACAATTTGTGTGTGTGTTATAAGAATTAAATCAGTAGAAAAAACCGTTTCCTCTTGAAACAATGTATGGGGACCAGTAAGGAGAATATATGTTTTGACTTTGAGACTTAACCCTTTCACTCTCCGAGTCAATTATGGAGACATGTAGTGTTGTTCTAACTTTTGAGTCTGTTGATGAAACCCATGGTGTGACCATTCAAATGAAACCTCTTCAGCAGTACTTTTGATGGTACCATTTGTTCTGACTTTTGAGTCTGTGGATGAAATCCTATGGTGTGACCATTCAAATGAAACCTCTTCGGCAGTACTTTTGCATGATGCCATTTGTTTTTTGATATTTTACAAAATGAAATTTGGGATTTTTCTTGAATTTTAGTGTTTGGCACTCTTTGGAGTGAAAGGGTTAAAGGGTAAAGTTAAAGAGGCTATGTCGTGGGTATTTTGAAGTTCTCGGGCCAAAACTGCCCCACATTAAAACTTAATACCTTTTTCATAAACGAAAAGTTTATAGAACACTAAAAGGAAGATATCGAGTGAATTTTCGAAGAAAGAATACACCATAAACAGAGTTTAAGTGAGTTTTCCAAGACACAAGACGGAAAACTAACTTTTTTCAAGTTGCAATCCATTTTCATCCTGTCCATCTGCCGCCCAAGACACTTATTTTTACTCTTAGAGCACTAGAAGAATAATTTTAAACAAAACTAGACCATTATTTTTGGGTTTCCACTGATATAAATATGTCTTTTGGGCTTTTAAAATGAACACTAAAAATGGTGACTGTTTAGCTATTGGCATCAAATTTCTCCTTTTAATTGCAATGGTTAAGCCATTAGAGAGGTAAAGAGAATTCAAGGGTATGGTCACCCAAGATGAATTCTCTTGATATTTGTATCAAAACAAAAAATTCATCGAGCCGTTCCTCGGATTTTTGTAAAAGCGATTGAAATCGAAAATTACCCTAAAATTGCACCCGGAGCGATGTTAGAAAAAAATGTAGTTAGAGAAAGTAAACAAAATTATGGCTTGCAAACATGATGTCAAGTTACATTTTGATACCATCTTGAAGTAATTTCACAAAACCGGTGTTAATCTCTCGGTCCGTTTGTTACTACTATACAAAGAGTAAGGTTTGAAATGTTATTGCGATTTATTTGGAATCAAACATACAGACTTTTTTATTCTTGCAAAATTTATTTGCCATATTTTAAGATGTCTATGTGGTATTTTCAATGTGAAATTTATAACGCGCAAAATTTCACTTTTACTGATTTCGAAGTTTCTTGTTTATCGTCGTCATGGTAATATCATGTTTACCAGAAAAATACATTTTGCAAAACTTCAATTCCAAATCATCTAGTGGTGAAAATTTCACTTTGATCTGACTTGGAGAGGACCGCTTAAAAAGCCGATTAAAAAATGTAGGTTTGGTCTCCAGGAAGCTGTATCAAAACACCTTAAGAAACACACGCCTGACCACATCGGACTCTATAAATATACTCCATTTTAGCTGTATTTAAGTGTCTCTCTTCTTCGTTATAAAATACAGGCGCTTTCCAACAATTGAAAGTCTGCAAAACCACTACAAAATCGCGAATCGCGCTTCCTTTTTACTCGTGTTGAAGTACATTATTAAACTGCCTGAGTTCTATTGCACCATCGATATGCATTCCTGTCATGCTCTCTCTGTCGCTTTAGCTTTTCTATCACTATTGACCACCTCAGGCTGATGGGCTGTGCTAATCCTTCTGCACAAAAGATTAATAAGAAACACACGAAAGTCCTTCATCTGAAAAAAGTAAATTATGAAGTTCAATAAACCGCTTAAAAACGTTACACCACCCGTGAAATAGCGCATCATGTAATCGGTTGCAAAATTACGTTTTGGTTTTGCTATTTGCGTGTACGCCATGTTACCTAAAAAGAAGGAAAAAGGAATGATAAAAGCGAATGTAAAGGCAATGAGGAGGATTGTCCCTTTGATCTTTTTGGCTCGTAGATGGGCCTGGAAAGAATTGCTCGCTACATTGACAACCTGTCTTCTTCCACTGTCCCACACCGTTTTCATCAAGCAGATGTTGGCATAAGTCACAAATATGCACGGTAGAACGTACTGAATTGGCAAAATGATGAGTGTCATCCTAAATGGAAAGAAATGCTCGTTATTTTTACAGATGATGGTGAAATGAGTGTTGTTGAGGTCCACTCTCTTTCCCTCGTATGTAGCTGCAGGAGGCAACATGATAACAAGAGCAAACACCCACGCAAAAATGATCCATCGGCGCATTTTCGAGGTTCTGACTGCGCGTAGAGCCTTGCGAGTTGATAAATACTTCTCAAGGCTTATCACAACTAGAGTGTTTACTGTAATAGCTGGAAATAGGAAGTTGGTATATCTCACAATCCTGCAAGCCCATCCGGATTGGAAAACATCAAACGTTATTTGAATGCAGACAAGAGGCAGCGACACTGCGAAGCTAAGGAGATCCGACAAAGACAAACATCTTATATATAAGTTCAGACTCGTGACGAATGGATTTGACTGCATTAGACCTCTCTTTGGCTTTTGACAGAGAAAGTAAAATATAAAACAGTTTCCCAGAAATCCCACTGCACCAAGAGCCAACATAGTTACGCAGAATACTCGCTTTGCTGTATTTCCAGCCGGTGTGAAAACGTAGATCGGACTCATTGTCCCTGTGTGGTTTATATATAAATGCGATACATTGTTTCCAGATAAAATGGAAGGCAGCCACGATGTAAAGTTGTTGTCCATGATCAAATAAACTCGGCTAGGAAAAAACAATAAATAAAAACAATACAATAAATAAAGAAAATAACAATAAAAACAATAACAATAAATAAAAACAATATCAATAAGTAAAAACAATATTAATAAATAAGAATATTAACGATAATCATTTTAAAACTGGGTTTTGTATCTGCAAATTTCAGGACGGTCATGACCATGCAACTCGCTGCAAAAAGTGCTGGTCAAATTTAATCTGAAAATGCTGTGCTAACGGATTTGTTTTAGTTGTCGCACTATTAAATAAAATGGAGTCCTAAAGTGATGACGTCACAAAAACTAAATTTGTGAAATTATGGGATTTGATGAGATATTCGGAATGCCGCATGACGAAAAAATCCCCGCTTGCCAAACATTAGCCGTCCTATTGCATTTTGGGGGTGAGATATGGGCACTTTAAGTAATGATCTGCATAAGAAGGATAGTGCTGAACAGCAATGCACTATGGAATGTCAACTATTTTCATTGTTACAACTAGTGATCTCATTGGCCTAGACATAAAAACCGCTAAAAAGTGAAGGTTCAAGGTGCATTAAGTCTACTTTTTTTAATGTTTCAAGTATTTTGAGGACCAATCGCACAACGTGCAATTTTTAAAAGATATTGTATTTGGGGAACTTCATCAAAGAAGCAAAATTAGTAGCTATTGTCTTCTGCTATTCTGATTGGTTAAGCACGAACATTTCCTAAAAGATATTTGACGCAAATGGATTTTCTGTATTTTTATAATGAAATATAATTATGAACCATCAGCCCCTCCTCTATTCTTGAAATCAAAGATATTCTATGTGGGGAAGAACCAATGCCGTAGAACAATGAAGTTTACTATAGTTCTTATGTCAAGCATTACTTAATGCCCTGATGACTCCATTCCATACAAACCCTTCTAATTTTGTCTCAGTTCCTAACGCATTAAAGTGCCCACATCTCATCCTCAAATTCAGTGCAATAGTCCCTTTGAATAACGTCACAAATATGTCAAAACAATGAGTGACTGGATGGCATGGAGATCACTGGGATTTCCAAATCAATGAATAGATAATGGAACATTCCGATCACTGAACCGTGACTGGATGGCACTATTGTTATGCATGTCATATTATGACGTTATGCAAAGGGCTTATAGGATGCTTATTTTTGGCCAGCGGGCAGTTTTCATGATACTCTTTCCGAAAGTCGGATCATATCTCATTTATTTCACAATTTTAAGTATTTGTGACGTCACACATTAGGACTCTAAAGCGGAAGAGTGCAGTCAGACTGAAAGCCATCTGAAAGCCAGATGCTACCCAAAGCTTTATTGAAAGAAACTGAGTAATCGGAAACACACGGCAAACGCAGTCAGCGCTGAAAGAAGCTGTTTTTTATGCTCCATGCAAGGTGAAATTAAATATCTTATATTCATCCGACGTATCGGGTGTTTGTACCTTTATTCCTTGAAAACTCTTAGCATGACAAAATACGGCATCTGACGAGAAATAAAGCCACCAATTCCAGTACTTTTAGCCATCCGCTTTTGAACCGCAATGAAAACCCTTGTGTTTGATAACATATTCACGATCTCTGGCATTACTGACGCATTCCTCACGAGACGTTTGCCATATGGATAACGAGACTTGCTTTTTTGCCAATAAATATTTACAAAAGAATAATATATTTTCTATTAAAATGGCACTTCATTCTTTTAATTCATTGTTTTAATAGCATGGAGTAAGTTTTGTTTCCTGGTGCCTTCCAGACGCAAAATGCGAGAAACTTATACGAAAGTTAGAAAAAGTCACCATTGTTATCGCAGATCACTTTCAGCAAAAGAATAATGTTATACATCGACATAATCGCGTTAGAAGAAAACAATCCTAATTTCGTGTCGGTCGCCCTATGCCCTATGATCCATCGGTCAAATCACTACCCTCTTATAATAAGGACACCAATCACGCACTCGAAATTTTCCTTGATTTCAGTTTTCCCAGCGAAAACAAATTAATTTTCATTATGGACATTACAGTCAAACCGGTGACCGCTATGAGGTTTCCTTTAACTCTCCTGGAAGTTAATGATAACGTTTTTTGTGGAAATAATCACAATTGACATTTTATTGACAATAACAATTAACTGCAACGGTCAAAATACGAGAAAAAGGGTGGTTGCCGAGTTATAAAAGGTGACAGGCCTAGCGCAAATCCTGCTCGTCGCTAAAAGCAATTTAGCCCAGCTTTAGAATAGGTCTACCCCAAGTACATGCCTGACACATCCAGAGCCGTTTAGAATATTTAGTTATGCCGTCGTTTGTTTGCTAGCTCTTGGCATATTACAATGGAGCTTCTTTGGCTTACTTTAAAAGTGTTGCAAGATCAGTAGTAACCGCTTAAGTAGGAATTAGTCGCTGCTTAGGTTCAGTTCATTTCTCAGTCCGTGATTTAATGTGAGCGCAAGTCTGTGGTTAGCATAACTTGCGAGATAGTGTTTCTTCGTCACGGCTAAAAGAGTCTAAGATCCAAGTCTTATGCGATAGTCATGGTCAATATTGGAATAGTGGCATCTTGCAAATGAGCTGTTGAATAAAGCTTGTCATGATTCGCTAATGGTTTGATCGTAATCCAATTTGGTGACCGTTATATAAGGGTAAAAATAATGAAATTGTGGATTTGGGAAGTCTAAAGGGTGACCGCGTCCGTTATATACAAGTGACCGCTATACACAGGTAAACTTTACAGTAAATATAAGGCACGATTCTTGGGAAGTTGTTCGGAGACCGTTATATGATTTTATATACAGGGTGACCGCCATATACAGGGTGACCGCTATATACAGGGCCGTTATATACAGGTTTGACTGAACCTCTTTATATGTCGTCATGATCCCCAATGACGAAGGACTTCAAGCATTAAAATATTTTTTTGACCAGCGCTCCATCCAAAACCCGAGCTCAGAAACACTGCTCCGCTTAGCCGTATTAGTTTTGACACTTCACTGTTTTTCATTTTCCCAAAACTACTACAAACAAGTAAATGGAGTCGCCCATGGGCACCAAAATAGGACCAAGCTACGCTAACCATTCTGTAGGCTTACGGTCGAAAACAAATTTTTCAATCAGTACCACTGAACTAAATCCAAACTCTACAGCCTACAGCCGCTACATCGATGACTGCATTGGCGCTACCTCTTCCAGTAAAGAGGAACTTAATCAATCCATAACTTCTGTCAATACTTTTCATCCGGCTCTAAAATATACCTGAGAAATTTCCGAAACCTCAGTCGCTTTTCTTGACATCGATATTTCAAATAACGGCTACAGTTTATCCACAAGTGTGCACTACAAACCTACAGATTCCAACAGTTATCTGTTACATTCATCCTCACATCCATCGCGCGTTAAAAACGCCATTCCGTATTCTCGATTTCTCAGACTTCGACGTCGACAATCAGCACTACAAACGTCACAGAAGGAAGAGAACGAGAGAATTCCATTCACCCTCACTTTCCACCCACACAACAACACAGTCAAAAGCATCATTTTAAAAAAATTCAAATTACTCCAAAACGACCCCAAAACTGGCAGAATTTTTTCACAACCTCCACTGATTTCATTCAAACATGACAAAAACATAGGCAACTTTCTAGTTACGATCGCACTGAAATCTGACGATGAACCGGGAACTTTTAAATGCACACGCACACGATGCAACACTTGTCCTTTCATTCACAACGCGGACAAAATAATGGGACCCAAACGATGTATAAAATCACTGATCGTTTCACATGCACCTCCGTAAATGTTATCTACTGCATAACATGTACTTTTTACAAAATGATATACATTGGTGAAACAGGGAGGAGACTGGGCGACCGTTTTCGTGAACATCGCCGAGACGTTGAAAAAATGACAAAGACGCATCCAAACCAGTCGCGCGTCATTTCAATCTTACTAACCATTCTAAACAACACATGACAATCTGCGGTCTTTCCCTGCACCAGGGGTGACACGGAAAGCCTTAATATATATAGATAGGCTGAGCCTAACAGCGTCACTCTGTGAACAAGGTTAACTAAGGTGAAACTTAACTAAGGTGAAAGGTCGGAAGCACAAGAATTAAGATTGACGAAGGCTATTTTTCAATTTTAGCAATTCTCAATGAAAACAGTATTATGCGACCGTCTGCACAGTACATTTAGACCGTACAAAAGTTCACAAAAACAACTTTTTCTCCATCTAGAATAACCAGTACGACTACTTTCCGAATAAAATACACTTGTTACTTGTCAAAAATTGCCCGAGAAACTGATTTGAAAATCAAAATTGCAAAAATACACAAACATATTTGCATAAGGCAATGTGAGTGAAGATAGATGACTGTACTATAAAATCTAAGTCTTGTTTTGTTTACATAAAATCGCTTTTCAATCTTTGTAATCAATGAACAACCACATAAAAATGGAAAACACAATCTTGTTTCGAAAAAATTTATTCAAATCTCCATTAGTTTATGTTTGAAAGCAAAACGCGTACCATTTATAGCTCATTATTCGAGTTCGAGCTGCCATGGATGAAATTCAAGAAATCGATACAACTGAATTTAAGCACGTTTTAAAATCAATTCTCCAAAATTAACAATAACACAAAGAAAAAGTCAATCACGGATTGATATCAACATAAATTCTCTTCAAAAAATGTAATCTGTTTTACCTTTAAGTCCGCCTGCTTGGACTTCTGGTTCTGAAATCCGTAAGAAACAAACATTTGGGATGTTGTGTGGCGTCATACGCGCATATTTTGCGACGTCATACGCGCCCGCGAACTAGCCCTGTCCAACACCGGCGACGGCGGGCGGCGGCACACGCACGCGCCCGCGAAACATTCCGCTAGCCATGACCATGAAAAATGACGGCATAGGTTTAGTTCTATGAGTATGGGGCTCCGCGCGGGCCTTCGGCCCGCAGAGCTCCGCTAAAAACTTAGAACAAAAAATCATCTTTCAAATCGGCACTCTCAAACACCACAGAATCAACGAACGCTTTTCATTCAACTAATTTACATTTGTTTGCACGTCACCAAATTTCCACCAATAGCGTAGCTCCACCGCTTACTATATAAAACCACACAGTAGCCACAATCCCTTGATTCGCTGCGACGAAGGGCTAGCGCTCGAAACGTCAGCTTTCTCGAATATTTTTACTGTGGCTAATTTACCTTGTCGACTCAGTCGATAAAACAAGACTTACATATCCCCAAGTGGCAAACTGCCCGTGAGGAATGTGACAACAAAGCCAGAGATCTTGAATAATATCAAGCACAAGGGTTTTTATTTCGGTTCAAAAGTGGATGATTAGAAGTACTCGAATTGGCGGCTTTATTTCTTCTCAGGAAGGGAACCTACCATGTTGAAAACTTGGGTAAGATTTCCGTATAACCCCATACATTAATTATAATATATATAATATATATATATGTAAGGGTTAGACAATGAACGCGAGTGTTCTATGGGATATAGTGCCTCGAGCATAGATAGAAGGCCACGAGGGCGTAGCCCGAGTGGCACTTCTATCTAATGCGAGAGGCGCTATATCCCATAGGACACGAGCGTTCATTGTCTAACCGTCTTAGAAAATGGTCACATCCGTGAAGAAACCATATTTTATGCAGATTGTATTTATGAGCGTATTTTAATTGTGTCATTCACACTTGGGAATCACGTTGTTATTTTGTTTTGGACGTCGCCGTAATGTTGGTATAGAATTTTACGAATAACAATGCTTTTCTTTTTTCGGAGCTTTGTTTATTCTTTGTTGTTTTGATGGCTCATTTGCTCCGGCTATGAGCCAGTATACAGAGCTCGAGGAACTTGAGGCCGTCCTTGTCACTCAAGAGTTACTTGCTTTTGAGCGTAGACATATCCGAATGCTAGCGCTTGGGGGATGAATTCGATAAAAGGGCACGTTTGAACGAAATTGAGCAAAGAGAAAGAAACAGAATTCCAAAGCACGGTGAGATCAGTCATTCGGTTCTGTTCTGGTGTACCGGTACACAAGGACAAAAACAAAAGACTAAGCAATAGACTACACGGACATAATACCCTATAAACAAAGGGAATACAATGTGAAATCCCTTGTCAACCGGCACACGAGGACAGAACCAGTCTTTCGTTTAATTTTTCCTAAAAATTGTTAAGTCGAATTTGGTTTTGTTATTTTGGTGATTAATCTCGTGCTTAAGTTACGTAAAGCGAAAACTTCAAATAAAATTGTCATTTTTATAACGTAAACTGCAAGTTGTTTTTGAATTAGCAGCCTGTAATTCATTAGTTTGCTCTATATACTCATTAGCATGCTCTATTTTCTCATTAGTATGCTCTATATAGAGCATACTAATGAGGCTTTTAGACAAAGGAAAACAAAAGAATTCATTAGTATGTTCTATATAGAGCTTACTAATGAGTAGTTATTTTACCCCACAATTTCCCTGGGCTTCAAAGCCCCCGCCTCTTTACATAATTTAAAACAGTTTATGGGATATAGAGCACACAAACACTGGGCACTGATTGGCTGAGTGGGTGTGACCATTTTCTAAATATATATATATATATATATATATATCCATATGCTATTGTTTTTCTTTAGGCGTTCTTTTATTTTAGGCTTTTGTTTCTGTTTTAAGAACCGTATGCGTAACTAATTTATGGGGTTATACGGAAATCTTTCCAAAACTGATAAGACGACCGAACGCCACCAAATGGAAAATCAGTTACCCAGAAAACGCAAACAAAGAAAATACATACAACATACATCTGGTAACCGTATATCTCGTTTCGGCGTAAAGCTGTTCGGAAGGACCTAATCATCCTCTTAAAAATTCGTAATTAATTAAATAGATTAAAGATTTTTCTTACGTAAAGGGTGTGTTCCTTTCGGTGAGTCGAAAAACGGATTTTCGATCCTAAAACGGATTTCGCGTTCCTTTCGGCAAATCCAAATCCGGATTTGTGATCTGGCGAATCCTTTTAAAGGATTCACTGGATTTGAAATCCAAAGAATCCAAATCCAGATTTACGGATTAGTGATCTATACTGTTCCTTTCACAACGGATCTGAAATTAATCTGATGAACCAGCGGTATTTCCAGACAGAGCACAGTCAGGTCGAGACTTCTTGGTACCGCCATTTGTCAAACATGTGGACAAACGTTCCAGGTACAGTAAATCATTCATATATTGACTATATGCCGTTAGAAATTGCTTAGAAACTCAATTAACGTATAAGAGTAATTTACTATGTAGAAAGGCCTGACATTTAGCAGATTGTTCAATTCAAGTTCGTATTTCGAGCAGACTTGTACGGCTTAGTTTGTGTCAGAGAATTAAGCTTAAATGAAAATTGCGGTTTGTTTACCATAGTAATCTGTTTATTTTCAGCCATTCACTTTGTGCAAATAAACGCGCTGTTTTACTCTCTTACTCTGTAACAATAAAGTTTTGATTTTACTTTTAGTTTTTTATTTTACTTTGCGAAAGGTTACCAAGGCTACAGATCCAAAACCGGATTTCGCGTTCCTTTCGGCCGCGAAATCCGGCAAATCTCGGATCAAAAATCCGTTTTTGGATTCTCCGAAAGGAACACACCCTTTAAAATGTTGCCTCATCGGCAAATTTAGCGCTTTTTGTTTTCGCATGGTTGAAAAAAATGTCGTTTTGGGTACGGGAAGGTAAAAACAACTAGTAAAGTCGGGGGGTAAGGTTCCTTTCCCTAAAATGTTTTTCCGCTGAATTCAGCTAAAAGAACCGAAAAGCTCAAACTGTATTAGCTTTCACATAGTAAAATAAATAAGTTATTTGCCGGCTTAGGGTCTTAAATGCTGCAGCATTTTCAAGACCAAGGTCACTGTTTTTCACTATACGGACCGACCCTAAGCCGACCCTAAGCTCCTCTGTCTCTCAAATCACTTTAAATACAAGGACAAAAACTCACGAAAGCGTCACCGTGACCGTGGGCAGAGATAGAAAAATCCGGACGCGCTAAGAACCAATCAGATTGCAGGGTTCGTTACCGTGCCCTCTTGGAAAAAAAGTTATTTTTAGGTCACACTTCCCTTTTTGAATGCGCTTATACATAATCTTACTTTAGCTCAATGAATCTGAATTTGATACCAGATGTTAGGCTTGGATGAAAGTTTTGGATGATGCTCTTTTTATGCTAATCAGCGTTTCCATAGCAACGGTAAACAAACATGGCGAAAAACAGTTTTTCCTAATTATCTTTCGATTTTAGGGCTACCCGCGATAAGCGAATAAATGCGCTATAATCTACACAGTATAGCACACTAACTGGCAAAATTTCAAACAAATTAAACTGTTTGATTTTGAATAAATCGCTGAAACATTTTTAACACGTGTTTTTTCATGTTTGAAATATAAGCGGTCAAAACATTCCATAGGTCTCACAAATTATCATTAAATTATCACAGAAAGTTTCCTCAGACTTAAATTATTACTCCCTGCAAATAGCTCTGACTAACTCCTCGGCAGTTAAGAGATGGGGCTTTTCATTCAAATGTAGTTTTTCTTGACATTTTCATTCTTTTTAAACTGCATTTGAATGATAAGCTCGATCTCTTTATTGAACCTGGGACCTCCGGATTTCAAGTCCGGCGCCCTAACCACTCGACCACACTAGTTTTCCTTTAAAGGATTAACATAATATGGAAAAACGGTACAACGTCATTCCAAGGGTTTTCCTAAACATTCCTTGGTAAAAGCAATGAACGTTAAGTTGAAGGAGAAATAACTTGTAAATTAAAGCCAATGTTATTCCTCGAGCTCGAAAAGGCGAATCCATTCAGTTTTAGCTTCGAAAACAAAATCCCCACGAGGGACAAAGCGCTTCATACCATTTTTCAAACGGCTTGAAGACAAGCGAGCAAAGCCGTAAAAAGTCGATTTCTCGGTATGTTTGACGGCAGTGCATTGCCAACTGCTCAGAGGAGTTTTGATTTTAAAGGTCGCGCAACGATAAAATCGATGGTAACATGCTTTCGTGAATTCAGCCACTATTTTGCTTGAAGATATTTCATACTGTACAGTTGTGGATGCGGCAAATTTTCTGGTCAATATTTTGTCTAACTTGATTGATACCGTGTCACCGTTGATATTCATTTAAAACTGATTTGGTTACTGTCTTTAAAAGGTCGAGAATAAAACTTACCTGATATTAGTCCTCAAATGATCTGATTATTGCTCATCTAATGGAGGTAGTGCGATCTTCTTTGGTGTTAATGATCCTTAAATCTAGCAAGACAACAGAATGCCCCTTATTAATCATGCAGTGAACAGTCAACAGAAAGCACACTATATGATTGGCCGAAAGCCGTGTAAAATGTTTCTTCAACTCTATAGAGACACGGAAACGATTTCTATTGCAATAACCCTTAATTACTGGCCAGGTGTTTGGGTATAAAATTACTGTCACTTAGCCAACCATTGCAAAACATATTTTGGGCGGGTTGTCGCTGGATTTACATTAAAATATGTAACCTTTTTGAAAATATCCCGCGTTCTTTGAATGATTTTGCTAAATTTCTTTTAATAATTTTTAGACTCATGTTGTATCTTTACAGAAATAAAAAAAAAATATGCAAAAGTCGACCAAAAAGTGTAAACAGTAACCTTAAGTCCAAATGTCAACTGACAAATTCTCCTTACTGGTCTCCTAACCTTTCCAGTAGCTGCACTACTCACGAGTTGGGAGAAGTTCTTTCACCCTTGAACACCCAAGGGTACCAATTATCAAAATTCAACAAAGGATCCAAAATTTCATTTTGTCAAATATTGAAAAACAAATGGTTCCATGCAAAAGTACAACCAAAGAGATTTCATTTGAATGGTCACACCATATGAGTTCATCAACAGACTCAAAAGTTAGAACTACATTACATGTCTTCGTAAGTGACTCTGGGAGTGAAAGGGATAACAGTATCAAGGCATTTTAACTTTTGTGATCGTTGCTATAATTCTCATGACCTGTTTGCTTGATTATCCATTGATATTACAAGAAGAAGTTTGATGCTGATCACTTTTGGGACTTGAAGGGTTGACTAGTATTGTGCCCGTGTCTTATTTTTTCGTTAACCTCAGTGACTAAAGGAGGATGTGTTATTTGATAATGTGAATGATAAACTCAAGGTGGGTATTGTGTGTGATTTATGGCAACATCCCCATTTTTGAAGAGATAAGTTAAAAGCACTTAAACTATTGAAAACGAAACAGCATTATTTTCCCGTTTAAACTTTCAAAATTATATGAAAGAGTGACCGAGCATCCATAAACGCTATTTTAATGACAAGAAAACGGAAAAATATCAGCCGTTCCTATATCCATTTTTTATAAACATTATTGGACACAAGCATACAAAATGGGATGTACTAATGGGAAGAAGACGCGAACGGGACGCTATGCCCCATGCAAGGCTCGGCTGTTATCCATGAAACTTAAAACTTAAAATAATAAAGGACTTAAAGCTAATAGCAAAATTAAGCAATTAAATTAGGGTGACATGGGAAGATTCGAAAAAGCGACCACGTACACAACATATCTTCATCAAAAACAGAGTTAATTGAAGAGGAATACAATAAAGTGAGAAAAACTTTGAAAGAGCCCGGGACTAAGGAAACTACTCGGTCGGTTTCGTGGCACCCTTTAAAGTTTTAAAATAGCTTAAAAGTAAAACTAGCGGAAATTTATTATTTTAGGTTGGTTTAGGTGATGATTAACATTTATCTTATTTTATAATGCCATCATTAATGTTCTTGATAAACTTTTGAAGTGCAGATAGCTGTGGGCGGTTTTCGTAATGATGGGTCCGGAAAGCGGCGCCCTACTATTTTCTTAATTGCACTTTTCAAAAGATTATTAAAAGCATTTTCCGGATGAATTTATCTCATAACAATGAGTTGATTAGTATTGATTTTTCTTATTCGTGTGTAGTTTTGAACCAGAAAGGAATAACCACGGAATCACCTATGATAACAATGGTTATAAATCAGTTGTTATAAACTGATTAAGAGCCTATTGTGAAAAACCTAAATCTATTTACACGCTGGCAGTTGACGCAGTTGACATCCTCTATCAACCTAAAAAATAAAACAAAAACAGAAATCTAGAGGTAAACAAAACGTTTGCCTCTTGTAATGGTACTGATATATGAAGATGAACTACACACGAAGTAAATTATTTAAATCATCATAATGCCAAAAACTGGAAACGTTGGGGTCTTCAGGCTTCAAACCGTTAAATAAAAGATTAATAAATGGGTTAGTTTCCAAAGAAACTGTTGTGCAGCATCGGCGGGGGAATGAAACGCTAAATTTCCGTTGAAAACCTTCGCATCTTCGTGGCAAAACAGCTGGTCAGATCCGCGGTACAATTTCCGTTTATTTTGAGGCCTCCACTGTCCCCAAGTAGTTTTTTTGGGGTCACACTTCCCTTTTGAATGCGCTTATGCATAATAAACCGTTGAATAAAACATTAATAAACGGGTTAGTTTCTAAAGAAATTGTTGTGCAGCATCGGCGGGGGAGTGAAACGCTAAATTTCCGTTGAAAACCTTCGCATTTTTGCCGCAAAACACCTAGTCTGATCCACGCGGTACAATTTCCGTTTATTTTGAGGCCTCGTTCACTGTCCCATTTAAGGTGGCTCCAAGTCGTTTTTTTTTGGGGGGGGGCCACATTTCCCTGTTTGAATGCGCTTATGCATAATAAACCGTTAAATTAAACATTAATAAATGGGTTAGTTTCCAAAGAAACTGTTGTGCAGCATCGGCGGGGGAGTGAAACGCTAAATTTCCGTTGAAAATCTTCGCATCTTCGCGGCAAAACAGCTGGTCTGATCCGCGGTACAATTTCCGTTTATTTTGAGGCCTTCACTGTCCCATTTAAGGTGGCTCCAAGTAGTTTTTTTGGGGGGAGTCACACTTCCCTTTTTGAATGCGCTTATGCATAATAAACCGTTGAATTAAACATTAATAAACGGGTTAGTTTCTAAAGAAACTGTTGTGCAGCATCGGCGGGGGAGTGAAACGCTAAATTTCCGTTGAAAACCTTCGCATCTTTGCGGCAAAACAGCTGGTCTGATCCGCGCGGTACAATTTCCGTTTATTTAGAGGCCTCCACTGTCCCATTTAAAAACAATCGAGAATTCTCTAGAACTTGTTCTGTCCATTTCGAATTTTAAAAGTTGTGTTCTCGTTCCGATAATGGATCGGAAACTATCGTGTGGAGATATCGATATCTGAGATGTAGACAGGTTAATGTGGTCAATTGGCCACCTTAAACAGATTCAAAAACTGACGTTTCGAGCATGTTCGTGTTTGTTTGGTATGAACATAATCACGGTCTATAAAAGCATTAAAAGTGCATTATTTTTAATCCTTCTTTCAGAACTTATTTCATACCTTGAATTTTCACTTATTGTTAGCAATCGTAGCGTCATCATTACACGTGTCAACTTTGATTTTTTTTTTTTGTGATGGAAACCCTTATAAAACACTAAAGAATTAAAATAAAAAACAATATAAATAAAACTGGTTTCAGTAGGTTTCCCAAAACTTGAATTTCAATACATGGGCTTAAAACTCAGCTTTAGTTCAGAAACTAAGCATTACATTATTAATCTGTAAAATAAAAGATATGTAAAGAATGACGGAATTACAATATTCCAAATACAAACTTATGTCGCATTTCCAAACATCTCAGTGAAATTGTATTTTGTATTTCATTCATTTATTCTTTCATTTGTTCATTTCTCTATTCGTTCATATTCGTCATTCAGTCGTTCATATTTGTTATTCATTCTTTCATATTTTGTCATTCATTCGTTCGCTCTATCATGTCCTTCCGTCATTCAATCAATCAATCAATCTATCTATCAATTTATCAATTAATTAATTGATCCGTTAATCAATTAACCAATCAATCAGTCAATCAATCAATTGATAAATCATTTAAACCATTATTAAATAAGCAATAATCAATTGATCAATCAGTCAGTCAGTCAATAAATCAAAAAATCGACGATTCGTTTATTCAATTCGTTTTTTCGTTCGTTCATTCCATTTATTTATTTATTTGACTAACTTGGTGTTTTTACTCTCCTTCAGAAAATAGCCAGCACAGTAACAATACGTGACGTCAATTCTGCAGGCCTGAGCGTGCGATACACTGCGTTCTGCCCGTAAGTACTCAGGACCAAGCGGTTACATAAAACAATCATAAGATAAGTGGATATTTGGTCAAAGTAACAGTATCGGACACAATTGTTCAGTTAAATACTTCTTTCGATCCTTCTCTTTAATGTTGATGGTAACGACCTGCGATGTTAAAAGCAGTTTGACTCAACATTGAGTAGCAGGAAGAGTCACGCACATTGAATGGCGAATTGTCACCTTTAGCCAATTTTTTTCAAGTAATTGTGACTGTCTGATATTAAAGGTCTGGTTACCAAACGTTTTCTCTCGCGCCTCTGTGGAGCTCTTGGACGAAAGACATTTCATCAACGAGTGTAATAAGAGAGCACACGAAAATCCTCCGGCAAAGACATGAGGAACCGCATGTGTCTCGCAGAACCTCGCGAAGATCGGGTGGCGAAACTTTGGTGGCGTCTCGGTTTGCGTACGAGGCTTTTCGCTATTCCACTTCGTCTTCTTTGAAACCAAAAATGTCGGTAAAAGGTCCTTTCGATGGTTCGCTTACCGTTTACCGTCCGCCATCATTGTTTATCATGCTCCTATATAAGCTTACATGAAGTAGTACCACAGGCGCTCCCATCATCCTCTTTCGTTTGTCTGATGTCATCAAGCTTTGTTACGCTGTTGCCAGGCAACTGCACGACATCCTCAAGTACATAACTATATTTTTCGCTCGAATTCGCCCGGCTTAGCTCCCGAGGCACGGCAAATTTATTAACCTCGCTTTGCGAGGAAAAATGCTATATTATTATTAACAAGATATAAGGAAGATTACGTGAGGAAACAACACCTTCTGCCTTTCATCTCATTCCTATAATGACTAATTCAAACGTTTTTACCGTTTTTCTTCTTTTCTTTTCTTTTCTTTTTTTCAGGAAAGGAAAAGTTTATCAAAACACGAGAACCTGCACAGGTGTTGAATTAGGAGAAACGGTAAACTGCTTTATATATATATATCGGTACATATTTTTACTGTTCAGTAGGCGAGGGTAGTTTTACAAGTACAATGGCAAGCTTTGCCCGCTGTCAGCCCTACGAATAACCGAGTATGCGGGTTGTGCATTTATTGAGCAATCAGAATTAGTAAACAGGCAGACAGCTAGGCTGTCGGTTACTCAGTTAGTGGATCGGCAGACGGTCAGACAGTTAAACGAGTCGATCCAGTCATTTAGTTAGTCTGTCAGTCTGTTCGTTTTTGTCTGTCAGTCTGTTTGTTTTTGTTTGTCAGGTCTGTCTGTATGTCAGTCGGTCGGCCAGTCAGCCAGTCAGTCAGTAGTCAGTGAGAACGTCAGTCAGATAGACAGTACGTCTGTGTCATCCAAAGTGTGTGAGCCGCGTAGCACGTCTATAAGCGGTCAGGCAGCTAGGCAGTCGGTTACTTAGTCAGTGGGTCAGCCGGCAGAAGGTCAGTCAGTTAGACGAGTCGATTCAGTCATTCAATCAGTCAGTCAGTGTGTTTGTTTTTGTCTGTCAGTTCTGTCTGTCAGTCACTCAGTCCGTCAGTTAGTCAGTCTGTTTGTTTTTGTCAGTGAATTAGAGTCGATTTAGTCATTCAGTCAGTTAGTTGTCTGTCTGTCTGTCTGTCAGTCAGTCAGTCAATTAGTCAGTCAGTCAGTCAATTAGTCAGTCAGTCAGTGTGTTTTTGTCTCTCAGTTCTGTTTATGAGTCATTCTGCTAGTCCGTCAGTCAGTCAGTCATTCAGTCAGTGAGTCAGATAGACAGTGCGTCTTTATATTGGTTAAAATTACTGTCTTACCACGCCCCCGGCAACATTAAGAATACTTGAAGACTTGGGATAGATCCTCAATAGAAAAAGTTCAATTACAATTCTGCAAACGCTATTTAGAAATAAATAATAAGACCTCGAATTTAGCATGTAGAGCGGAACTAGGTCGATTCCCTCTCATTCTTACCATAAATCAGAAAATTCTTAATTATATTCTATATCTTAAAAGCAAAAATGACGACTCTATAATGAAACAAATTTTCTTAATATCATTAGATCTCCATTCAATTAAAAAAACTAATTTTTACTCTAATTTATTAAACATGGTTGAATACTATGATCTACAAAATTTTAATCTTGACACACTGGATGAAAATAAGATCATGCATTATGTCAATCTTATGAAGCAAAAGTATATTTCCTACTGGAAAAATGCTTTACAGAACTCAAGGAAATTAGAATTTTACAATAGTTTTAAGGATCAATACATAATCTCCCATTATCTAGATCACACAAGGAAATCAAATGAAAGGAAAACTCTAGTCAAATTTAGGACAGGTAATCCAAAACTCATGATCGAGCTTGGTCGATATAATCAAATCCCTAGAGAAAATAGATTATGCCCTTTATGCGAATCAAATAATATCGAAAACGAAATTCATTTTCTCTTTCAATGCCCAAGATATTCAACTTTAAGAGATAAATACTTTAATCAAATCTACCAACACTTGCCGAATATTCAAAATACATCCTCAACAGAAAGTATCAAAGAATTGATGAACTCTTCCAATTATTTTGTTAATTTACTTTTAATGAAAATGATATCTGCATGCTTTGAATTACGTGATAGCTTAATATTGTCAAATCAAAATGAAGTTTTGTAATTATTTAATATTCTTTTACTGTCTTGTTATTGTTAAAAGTATGCTTTTGCAATACTGTAACTCAATATAGTCATGCAAATAAAGCTATTATTTACTTACTCCCCCTATTTAATGTTTTAATTCACATTGCCATATTTAGCAATTATTTTTAATCTATCCATTGTAAGGTTATGAATATTATTGTAATTTTAATTATAACTTAGAAGTTAGGTGTCGTTTTTCCATGTTTTGGGTCGACCAAGACATGTATATGGACTTCTTTCTTCATTATTTTAATCAGGTAAATTTCTCAATAGACCAATTTCGATATATTAAAATTCATGCTTCGCTCTGAGGCTTGGGGGAATAAAACAAAAGAAATGAATAATTCAACGCTGAAACTCGATGTGATTTCTTTTGTTTTATTCCCCCAAGCCTCGGAGCCAAGTATGAATTTTAATATATCGAAATTGGTCTATTAATTCAGCTGGTTTTACTCAAGACCGAAAATTACTTTCATTGATTTGTCTTTTTCCAGGTGTCTTTTAAGGTGTCTGTATCTACAAGCAAGTGCTCGGACGAGTTACCAAGAAAGTAAATATCTCAAAGTCAAAGTTAATTCATTTTCTTGCCGCAGTTCTATCTTGTACCAAATATTGTTTATCTTGTGAAGAATGGTAACTTCAATGTTTTTCTTTTGTCAGTTTTTCTATCAAAACTCCGTACGGTCACGTTTTTCTGAAGTTGTCTTACATATGTGACTGTGAATGCGAAAGGAAAGAAAATCTGGTAAGTCCGGCCGTCTATCAATTAATTTAAGGTTACACTCAGGAGTTTTACCGTGTCGCGCATGATTAAAGCCCCGTAAGCACTCAGTTTTAATAATATATATAGATAGGCTGAGCCTAACAGCGTAGCTCTATGAACAGAAAGCCGATGATAAACTTAACTGAGGTGAAAGGTCGGAAGCACAAGAATTAAGATTGACGATCGGGCTATTTATTTTAGCAATTCTCAAAAACAGAATTACGCGACCGTCTGCAAGGTACATTTAGACCGTCGGTACAGAAGTTCACAAAAACAACTTTTTCTCCGTCTAGAATAACTAGTACGACTACTTTCCGAATAAAATACACCTGTTGCTTATCCAAAATTGCCCGAGAAACTGATTTGGAAATCAAAATTGAAAAAAATGCACAAACATGTTTGCATAAGGCCACGCGAGTAAAGTTAGAACTATAAAATCCAAGTCTTGTTTTTTTTTTTTTTATAAAATCGCTTTTCAACCTATGTAATGAATGAACAAACAAATGAAAATGGACAACACAATCTTCTTTCGAAACATTTTATTCAAATCTCCATAAGTTTATGTCGGGAACCATTTATAGCGCATCGAGGCCCTAGAGCTGTTGTCTTCGATGGAAGAAATCATGAAACAACTGAATTTGAGACCGTTTTACAAACAATTCTCCATGACTAACAAGAACACAAAGAAAAAGTTGATCAGAGATTGATATCAACATAAATTCCCATCGAAAAATGTAATTTGTTTTACCTTTAAGAAATTCTTTACATCTCCGCTCCTTCAGTTCTGATATCTGAAGTGAGAAACATCTCCCCGCATTGCTCCCGTATTGATTAAAACGTATGAAGTTCCTCGAAGCAAGATTTTATTCCTGAAAGCTCTTCTTTTTCCACTATAGCAGCTTCTGAGTATCCCTGTCTTGAGTAGCAAACCGCGAAAAAATGCAGGGCAAACAAATCAGTCAACTCTTTCATTATTACACTAATTATACATTGTTGTTGTTGTTTCTTGTTGAATAAATTGAATAAATTGTTGTTGGGAAATAATGACTGTAATTTGAAACGGTTTTCTCCTTTACTACAGCAAAACATCAAAGTGTTTACCGAGATGACGTGACATTCGGCCGTGTAGCCGCGCGGAAAACAAAGCCTCGCTTTGGTTTCAAAATTGCCAAGATCCCGGATGTTGTGTGGCGTCGTACGCGCATGTTTTGCGACGTCGTACGTGCCCGCGAATAGCCTTGCGCGACGCTCCAACCGACACACATGTCACGGACGGGCTCCCGCGAAACATTCTGCTAGCCATGACCATGAAAATGACGGGCATAGGTTCTATGTGTATGGAGCTCCGCAGCAGGCCTTCGGCTCGCGAGAGCTCCATTAAAACGTACCCCAACCTATATGTCAATTAAAAGTTTATAAAAGGAAGAAACACATAAGATTATAGTTTCGTCGGCAGACTAAATTAAACGAGATACGGCACTTTAAACGCAAAATTACCGAATTACCCGTGCTTCCATTTTGCTCCACGAAACTACCTGTAGTTACAAGTATCAAGAAGACATTGGAATCCAAAGCCGTGTCGGGGATTTTCGAAATTCGCTTTAGTTTTAAAGTATTTGGCTTTAAAAGGTCGATAAAGGATTGGTTTTAAAGGATTTAGTTTTAAAAGATTGAACTAAAAACATATCGGATAGAAAACTGTATACAATCTTCAAATCGCTTTAATTTTGTTTTGAAAAAGACATCAAAATTCTGAAATGAAATGAAGTAAAGTGGGAACGTTTCTGTAAACAAAATCGCATGGATCGTGAAATATTCGGAAGTAAAATTTGCAAAAATATGTAACGCGGTAGTTAAAATCCGCACCCGCGACCAGCTCACCAACCGACGACTATTTACCGCTTAGTTCACAGGAATTTTCCCCCAGGACCCCTTTGCACTTGGTCCTTTTTGCCTACTGCTCCATCCGTTTATATTGCCTACTACCATGTAACATTTTTAGAGGACTGACTTACGATTGTTACCATTATTTATAAATAGTACGCCTTGATTGTACCTTCATTTTGCAATTAATTTCTTTTTGTCAGAATAGGTGATTTTTTATAATGGCGTCATTTTACTACAACCGCCAGAATTCATTTCGTTTTTCTTTTCTTGTTTAAATTTTGTTATCCCGAGAGCAGCTTAAAAAACAATAACTCTAATGAACACGAGAAAACAAAAACAAAACTGAAGGATTCTGGTCGTTGTAGTGCATGGCATCATCATGAAAATGGTCTCTTAAAATTTCAAAAGCATCGTGTATCAATGGATTCCCTCTGTACTTGTTAACGTATTCAGCCTACCCGTCAAGATGGAAGTGATACTTGGCATACCTTCCATGAACCAGCTGGCTTCTAAGTAACGTCGTGTTCAAACGCTGTTGGGAGTTAATAGCTATGTATATAGTGACTAACTACCTGTTTAGGAAAATATGTCTTCACTGCAAATTCACTAGTTTTTTTCACTAGTTTTTTCACTTTTTGTTTTCATTTTTGCAAACCTTGTTTCTGTAACTGAGAGTTACGCATGCGCATTACACATACGTGCAGTACTGTGCAAAGTAATGCAAACGAATTTCTATGAAATTCGCGCTATTCGCGATCGCCTCTTTTCGAATAAAAGAGCGAAATGTTGCTTGAGACTGGCGAAATTTCCGACGAGTGTTCCGAGAATTCGCTGTTCTGTGCGAAATTTCGTTCGTAAGTTCGTCGAAATTCGTTATTACTTTGCACGTGCGTTTTTTTTTTTTCAGATAGAGCGTAATAGCAGCAGTTGTAATCAAAGAGGATCGATGAAATGCGGAGTGTGTTCTTGTCAAGATGGATGGTAATTCAATGATTCCGGCCGTATAGCCGTTGACCCTGTTACTCCTGTTCCACATGGTTTCATCATCAATATTTGGTCAATTTGTGTGAAAATTGCACAACCAAAATATCTTGGAAAGATGTGCCCATTGGAGGCATTCTCCCCTCCCCTCCCCTGTGAGGCGTGACTTACCACCCTTTGTAAGGCCTTAAAGGATCTATGCACTGATATCGAAAAACGAAAAACAAGTAACTGTATTTGCAAGGACCACCGTTAACAAACAGAGGCACCGTATCCTGTAGTAAAGAATCTAATCACCTATAAAACAACGAAACGATATGATAAAAAAGCAAAGCTGATTCACCGTAGGAAAATTAAACTGGTCGTCCAGGTGGCGCCGTTCAGAATTCAATTCATAAAATGATGTGTCGTCATGATTGTTACTGACCTCAAAGTTGACATGTTTGGATGTGCTATTCACCTACCCTAAAGATTCATTGTTGTAGCATATACTCTTAGGAGTTATATAGCCCCCACCCCCTACCCCAAATTTGTTTGAGGTTTTCAGTTTGGGATTTCAAATAAATTATTTTTCTTTCAGGGTAGGAGAATACTGTTCATGTACAAAGGAGGAAGAGAATAAAGGATGTCCGAGGTATTTGCTCTCTCTTTAGAAGACTATATCACTTTTTAACCCTTTAACTCCCAAGAGTGCGAAATATCATAATTCAACAAAAATCCCTTATTCTTTTTAGTAAAATATTGAAAAACAAACGGTACCATGCAAAAGTACCACCAAAGAGGTTTCATTTGAATGGTCACACCATAGGATTTCGTCCACAGACTCAAAAGTTAGAACAAATGGCACCATGCAAAAGTACTGCTGAAGAGGTTTCATTTGAATGGTCACACCATAGGATTTCGTCCACAGACTCAAAAGTTAGAACAAATGGCACCATGCAAAAGTACTGCTGAAGAGGTTTCATTTGAATGGTCACACCATAGGATTTCGTCCACAGACTCAAAAGTTAGAACAAATGGCACCATGCAAAAGTACTGCTGAAGAGGTTTCATTTGAATGGTCACACCATAGGATTTCGTCCACAGACTCAAAAGTTAGAACAAATGGTACCATGCAAAAGTACTGCTGAAGAGGTTTCATTTGAATGGTCACACCATAGGATTTCGTCCACAGACTCAAAAGTTAGAACAAATGGTACCATGCAAAAGTACTGCTGAAGAGGTTTCATTTGAATGGTCACACCATAGGATTTCATCAACAGACTAAAAAGTTAGAACTAGACTACATGTCTCCATAATTGACTAATCTACTAGTGCACTAAAACTGTCAATACGTACCTTTGGCTAGGGATGGCCGGGATTGCAACTTTAAAGAATTAGAAATTTGGTGTTATCGACTCAGTTAAGGTGGCTGAACACAGTTTCACTGTACCTATGCGTCATTCATTGCCATATTTAAAACCACTAACGACTGGGCGCCCAAAATTGGTGAGGCATACGATCAAGCAACAAGCTATATATTTTGATATTTTTGTTGAGCTTTTAGGATGTTGAAATGGCAACACAGTGGATTGTAAATCAGCCTGCAATATTTGGTTTCGTTTATTTTCAGAAAATCTAGTCATTAGATTTCGTCCATCATTTGTCTCCAGTAAACTCGTAAAAATATTCGCATGTTAACACTGGTCTCATGTAATTTTGACAGAGGGATCTTCCGTAATTTGTGGTTTAATATGTTTGCGTTTTGTAAAATTCTCCCTCCTCTGTTAGATTTCAAATATTTGATGGTAGTCGAGTTCGGCATATTCGGAAGTATTATTGTGCCAAATTTCGTGAAATTCTAATGAGTGGTTCCGTAGAAATCAGCACGTTTCCGAGGAAAGTCGCTAAAACATCCAGTCACAATTTTTTGGTCAACTGCGCATGCTTTGCATTTGACTGGGTTCTCGATCCAAAGACAAAAACGATCAAAAAGGCGGTGTATTTCTGCAATGGTTCTATAAATTATCTATTGATTCAACAAACATTTTTACGAACAACAAATTGTTTGATTTTAAGACGAAAAACAACACTTTCGCGATCCACGCTGAGCAAAATAAAATGATCGCTAAATAGGCGCCACATTTGTTTTTCTCAAAACTCTGCGCGCTGACTCACGCTGACTCACGTACGCAGCTGAAATTGAAAAGCGCGCGCAAACTGTGTTCAGCCACCTTAAAGGTCAAATGAACCAAAAGTTTGAATTTTTTTCTTGATCCATTTAAAGCTATTTAAACGTTAAAGGAAACCATAATAAAGCATACTTACGCATACATTTGCCTTCCTGAGCCTTTAAGTAAGTCACATAGCTAAAAGTACGAAGATTTCCGAAGACTTCACGAAAGCGATTCTGAAATGGCCGCGCGCTTCAAGTGGTAGGATTGGTAAGGATTATGACGTCACTATTGGCGAGCCAACCGTGTTCCCAGTGTCCTCTCTTCTGGCGAATACTGAGTATTTCTAACTTGTGTGTAAGATTTGCACTATTTTCGTATTGAAAATGGATAATTGTTGCTGCAGTTTATCGCAGAACAAAACACCATAGTTTTCCGCCCAGTCACCGACTTTCAATATCAATCCTTGACTGTTTTGAGGTGATCAATAGTGACGTCACTTTTGGTTTCCGACAATTTTGCGACAAATTTTCCCGATCGCTTTACGATTATGAAGGCCAAAAAGTTTCATTTTTCAACTTACAATATATTTGCGATGCCAAGTCCAATTAGTTTTAAACTTCAGAATATGTTTATTTGGTCCTCTTTCAACACATTGCACTAATATTGGACTTAATGAAAATATGTCAAATTTTTGGTTCATTTCACCTTTTATAAGGTAAAATGGCCACCGTAAAAAGGAACAGTACCACAGTTTCTTTACAAGACCCTTAGAAACTAGCCCCTTTATTTAAAAAATTGGGTCAAGTTTTATCAAAGTTCCCGCGGTAAAATCACTAAAAACTATTATGGCTTGTCCTTCGAATGTTCAGCTGATGTTTTCCTTTCGTTGTTCAAGGAGCATTTCTTGTATGAGAAAGTCATTTTAGTTTTGAATTTAACACAGTTTCGATCGAGAAGCATAAATATATCAAAGGGCTCTAAAAGCCATCTCGTAAATACGAAACAACGTAAGGTTAAGTCCACAGATCGGTTTTAATTTTCCATACTGAATTTGAAGTCAAAGAATTAAAGAGTAAAAACAAGATTTAAAACGACCAAACAGCGTGACATAAATATGCATTGTGTGAAACAAGACTGCCTAGACAACTGGATGACGTAATTACACTTGAGAATTAAAAAACGTTTACTACAGCAACCATCATTTAACACGTAATACGCGTATTCACGAGTAAAAATCAGGATCATATGGAACAGGCACGGACAACATCAACAACACAACGCCACACACCATTTTCAATATTTCATGTATCTTAATGTTTTTATGAATGAGATGACAGAGGCAAACAAACTGACTTCAAACGGTGCTCAAACATTGTCTCAGAAGCAAAGAAAAACGACAAAAACATTCCAATTGCGAGCTGAAATTTTATAGCCACAATCCGGAAAATAACAGGCTCAAAATTTACGTCTAAGTTCCAGTTGAACTAACCTTTTCGGAACCAGTTCATCTCTCAGCTATATATCTGATTGATCATCGCGTTTACGGCAAACGTGATCAACAGAAAATACCACGTGATCATGATTTCCCCGCCATTTTTCACGTGTGCCCGTGTTTGCCGTTTTCAACGCAAGGAAGGCTGTTTTCACGTTGTTCATAGTCTGTTTCAGGCTCCGAGATAATTCCCCCGCGATTTTAACCTCTTTTTTTTTTACTTCGCGCGTTCCCCACTATCTCGGAGCCTGGAACAGGCTACGTTGTTCGCAAACAATGTAAAGTATTTATTTGATGTTATGAATCGTTCTGCTGAATTAGCACCCCTGTTTTATTTCGTGTTGTATGTAAAATAACTGGGCGTAACGTTACACGCAAAAAGAGCGAAAAAGTAACAACGAAGCAAAGTCATGGTAAAATTATTGCATTGTATTTTCACGAACTTTAGTTAATGCTCTAGAAAGCCTCCTTGTTGTATTATATCTTTTTAGTGAGTTTACGTGAAGCTTATGCCAGAATTTGCACATACCGTATTTCACGGCCGACCGCAAAGTGCAAGCTCACGTTCGCCGTTTGTCATGAAGCGCAATGCTTAATCTCTCTATTATATATTTTCTCCAATCATTCCAGCAATTTTACACGATTGTGTTGTTGAAGAATTCTAGTTTCGGTTTCCAGCATTCCGCACTACACACAGCACTGTTAAACCGGCGCAACTTTGGTGCCGTTTGGTGTCGTAAGGTATCTGTCTGTACTCTTACCCGGGGGGACTCCCATATAAAAATGACGGGGGTCCTCGTCGTACTTTTTTTAGGGGTCAAAATTTGTAGTTTGGTACCGCTTAGGGTACGAAAGTCTAAAATGACCACCGTTAGAATTATCGCGGTACCTTTTAGAGTATGGAGCCAAAAAATATGACAGAAATATGACATGCGTTGTTTTGAATTGGTACCTCTTTGGGGTAAAACTTCTTTTGAGCCACTCCCATCAAACAAGATTCTGATACCTTTTAGGGTGTTTTTCGAAAATTTCCGACGAGCACCGCCGTCATTTTTATATGGAGTCGCCTCCCCCCCCCCCCCCCCCCCCGACCGGGCGAGCACCCCGTCATTTTTATATGGAGCCGCCCCCCCCGACCGGGCGAGCACCCCGTCATTTTTATATGGAGCCGCCCCCCCCCCCCCAAACCGGGCGAGCACCCCGTCATTTCTATATGGAGCCGCCCCCCCCCCCCCCCCCAAACCGGGCGAGCACCCCGTCATTTTTATATGGAGTCGCCCCCGGGTATACTCTTATCGACGATAAACTGAATTAGCCTTCAAGCATACGGGACATTTAACAGTTTTTGTAAAATCCTTATTCTCTCTCACATCTTTGTTACTATAGCAACAATGGTGACACGTGCAGTGGCCAAGGAACTTGCAGTTGCGGCAAGTGCTACTGCAAAGACAACGAGGCAAGTTGAAACTCTTACATTTGTTTGCGTTTTCCTTATAAGCTAACGTGGTATTCCGTAGAAGTCTAATTTTGATTTGTCGTCCCCGCCCCCTCCCTAGACTTGTTGTAAAAGCCCGTCGTTTTGGGTCGTGCAGATGGGTAGCGTATATAATTGATTCAAAATTCAACTGATATGTTTATGTCTACAAAACAGGACTCTAATGGATTGATCTACGGTGACAGGTGTGAATGCGACAGCCTCAGTTGTCCAAAAAACCCTGACAATGGAGAAATATGTGGAGGTCCCGGTAGGTAAAAAAGTTGTTTTAAGGTTACAGTGTACCTTCGGGGGTGTCTCCAGTATAACAGCTCTAGTGTCTTAAGATTACACTTAACATACCTAAACCCAGATATCAAATTAAAGCTTATAGAGCTGGCTATCTAAATATGGAAACAATTTGGTAATAAAGTGAATTGTCGAATTTTTTACGACGTCTAAATTCGAACGTCCGAATCAGCTTTAAAACGCTATAACTCAAAGCGATTATTGTATTTTGCTAAATTGATTTGTTCTCGGGTTTCCGAACACGAAGCGCTAAAAAAATGTGTCGGCGATTTCCCATATTCAATTGCAGTGAAAAGTTACAGAATATTTTCGAAAAAGGGAGAAAAAATTGGAATGATCGCACGGAAATGGCTCTTGACGAAAAAGTTTTCGGAAATAAGAAATTCGCCGACACGTTTTTGTTGATTATATGTTAGCCTAGCTTCTGTCCAAATTTGAGGAAAATCGAACAAATTCCCTTTGAGTTGTAGCTCTTTGAGAAAACAGCGCTTAAAAAACATATCGCTTCATAAACAAACTCCGCCCACAAAAGTTATACTGTCATTTCTCCGTCAATTTTCACTATTTTTCGATATTTTTTTTGGATGAAAGTTCATGCTGTAAACTTTATTTTGACGCCGAAAAAAATTTCGATAAATTTTCGATCTGAAGTTACACTGTAAACTTAATCAACTAGAGTTATCACGAACATTTGGTACTGTTATCGTTTCTTTTACTTGGCTTCATGATCACAAACTAGACTGTTACAATAGTCATCCGCCTACTTTTGTCAGAGTAAAATTTGTCTTGCACCGATTCGTCTGACCTTCTTTTCGACGCAGGTTAAACTGAAAATAAAAATGAAAATAAACGAAAGAAAGAAGTGTCAAAGTGACGCCTTGTCTGCTTCATCTTTCTTTCAACTTCTCAATTCCTTGTGGAACATAAATCCGAAACCAAGTTTTTCCATCTAGTTCTTTTCTGTGTAGTTCTTCTTTACATAATTCCAGGTTAACCCTTTAACTTCCAAGAGTGCCAAAAATCAAAATTGCAGGAAAAATTCCAAATTTCATTTTGTAAAGTATTGAAAAACAAGTGAATGATCACACCATAGGATTTCATCAACAGACTCAAAAGTTAGAACAAATGGTACCATGCAAAAGTACTGCTGAAGAGGTTTCATTTGAATGGTCACACCATAGGATTTCATCAACAGACTCAAAAGTTAGAACAAATGGTACCATGCAAAAGTACTGCTGAAGAGGTTTCATTTGAATGGTCAAACTTTAGGATTTCATCCACAGACTCAAAAGTTAGAACCACCTTGTACAGCATAATAAACAGCACCACTGGAAAGTACTGCTCAATAGCTTTCATTTGAATGATCAATCTTTAGGATTTAAACCACAGACTCAAAAGTCAGAACCTCCTTGCACAGCATAGTAAACAGCACCACAGAAAACTACTGCTCAATATATAACTTTCATTTGAATGGTTACACTTTAGGATTTCATCCACAGACTCAAAAAGTCAGAACTTCCTTGCACAGCATAGTAAACATTACCACAGGAATGTACTGCTCAATAGCTTTCATTTGAATGGTTACACTTTAGGATTTCATCCACAGACTCAAAAGTTAGAATGACCTCCTTGCACAGCATAGTAAACAGCACCACAAAAAAGTACTGCTCAATATATAGCTTTCATTTGAATGGTCACACTTTAGGATTTCAACCACATACTCAAAAGTCAGAACATCCTTGCACAGCATAGTAAACAGCACCACAGGAAAGTACTGCTCAATAGCTTTCATTTGAATGATCAAACTTTAGGATTTAAACCACAGACTCAAAAGTCAGAACCTCCTTGCACAGCATAGTAAACAGCACCACAGAAAAGTACTGCTCAATATATAGCTTTCATTTGAATGGTCACACTTTAGGATTTCAACCACAGACTCAAAAGTCAGAACCTCTTTACACAGCATAGTAAACAGCACCACAGGAAAGTACTGCTCAATAGCTTTCATTTGAATGGTTACTGCACTTCAGGATTTCATCCATAGACTCAAAAGTTAAAACTGCTTTTAACATTTCCAAAATTGACTCTGGAAGAGAAAGGGTTAGACCTTTATCCTTTAACTCTGCCAAATAGGAACGCCTCCACGTATATGTACAGGGAGCTCCATCTTTCTGTCACCCGGAGGCTAGGGCTCCATTCGAGGGCTGCCTTTGCTATATTTCCTTCTGGTTTACTTATTCTCTTGCCTTGTCTGACCAGGAACTTAATAAAACTTCGCAAATGACAAAAAAAAAAACGGAGAACTGACTGTGTTATGAATTGTTGTGTATCCCTTCTTCTCGCATCAGCAACATGTGCAGTAAAACTTTTGAAGGGCCCATTCGAATGCGAAGGAAGCAAAGAGTAAAGTAGGAAGGCTTCCCAATAATGTTACCTTAGCTACTTCTTGTTAGCCATACCCACACCGGGATTTTCTTCAAATGCTATCGACATCTATCTAAAGTACTTTGTTTAATGAAATTCATTCCATGAAACAGAGCACGGTTTTTGTGACTGTGGCCGATGCAATTGCACAGAGAACTGGACCGGGTCTTCTTGTAGTTGCACCTTGGGTTTTGAGCGCTGTACCAAAGACGAGGTAAGGCTTACAATACTATCAAATTGTACACAGGATAGGATAAAGATCAAAGCATCATATAAAAACTTATTTCTTTATTTTCTTTTTTTTATCAGATTGTATGTAGCGGCAGAGGGACCTGCAAATGTGGGGTTTGTGTGTGCAACTCCACTTTGCCCTACAGGGGACCTTTCTGTGATGACTGCTTGGTAAGTGAACAACGGGACACCTTATGACCATTACTCTAAGTGCCTTGTACTATGTCGATTGCACTTATTCACTCTTTGCAATTCAAGGTGGATGTTGAATTACTGCCAAACCCCGGCCGCGGGAGGGGAGGACTCCCATAGGAAAGAAACGCGGATGCTCGTCGGAAACTTTAAAAAGATCATCGAAATTCCATAATCTCGTAAAATAGGCGTAGACCCTATTTATTTTTACCCATCAGGGTAACAGAAGTTTACAATTTTTATCGGAAAGAAAGTTGGTATTTTATAGAGAATTTTCAAAACAATGACTAAAATTCACTTTTTAAACAGTTTTTTTAATACATGCAACAGTTATCTGGTACTCGGCAAGACAGGTTTCATTTGGTTTTATTTGTATTTCAGACCTGTACTGGAACTTGTGAGGCCAACCGCGCATGCGTTCAGTGTCGTATGTTTGGTACCGGAGAATTGGCCGGAGACCAATGTTCAAAAAATTGCAAAGATTTTAAAATTATTCCTGTAGACAAGCTTACACCTGGTAAGTAGCTGGCTAACATACTTCATGCAATTCTAGGCTAGTTAAAGACTGTAAATACGAAGGCGCAAGATATGGGTCTTGACCAAAACACTTGTCTTAGGCTGTACGGCTCTGTCGATAGATTACCCGAAATTAAGATTTGTTTTGCGACCTATCCCACACTTCTCAAACGTCAGGCGCCTCCCGTAAAAAAAACGCGGGAATTGAACCCGGGACCCGCGGATATCAAGTACGCGTACGGCGCCCTAACTACTAGAAAACGCCCGGCTCCTACGGTTCACAAGTAGTATATGAAGTAGTTCAATATTTTATTTATTTATCGCGTGAAGTGTTTCATAACCAGCATTTTCCTTTATGTGTTTTGAGGAATACAACCCCTTTAATGAAGGTCATCGTACCGATGTCCCCAACCTCGGCTTAAAATCTAGAGTAAATAATCTGTTTCTTTTACATCGCTTAATATTTGTTAGACATGGGCAAACAGTGCCGTTTCCTGGATGAAGAAGACTGCTACTGGACATTCGCATACACGGAAGAACCTGACGGACAGCTAAAGATTTTTACCCAAGAAAAGAAAGGTCTGTAGGTCAACTTAGTTGGAGGGATTCTATAATTAAGGTTACTTACACTCGCATAAAGCCCTGTATGCGCACAGTTTTAATACCAAGTACCCAAACCTATCGCATTCGCATGGTATGGTCGGGAGCCGGCTAAAATCTTATTGTTCTCACTTGTTCGATCGCTTAAAGGTGATTTTAACGATGGCGTCACTTACGGCTACAACTACCAGAATGCATTTCGTTTTTTCTTTCTTGTTAAAGTTTTGTAGTCCCAGTGGAGTTTAAACATGAGAAAAAATTAAATATGAGAGAAAAAAAGAAGGGATTGTGGTAGTTGTAGTAAATGACGCCATTATGAAAATGGCCTATTAGCGATTCACCGAAGTGGCCAGTATAATATTCTGCTCTGGGTATTGTTATTTATGACATGTAAATGAGGTATGCGGAATCACTCTGGTCTGGGATAAGCCCCAAACCAAGGCGAATCAGTGGATCTCAAAACCGGCTTCTTCGCGTGGAGGGTGGGCAGGACGCCAAACATTCACTGACCGTGACTAGAGCAAAGTGCATTGAATAGAGCACATGCAAGTCTTATATACATACATTAATATTCATTCCCAGGACAAGCTCATCTGTAACCATCACCACGTGCGATTTGGTATATAATTGGCGTTCGCGCTAGTTTTTCTATCTTTTTGCTGCTACACCGTGCTGATGAGAACCAACCAGGTCGAAACAGCTGTCCACGGTTGCATTTTGGCTTTCAGTTTGGGCTCTATCATGTCGTTGTCGCGTTAAATGTTCTACGCAGTATCAGCCTTGCTTTATACTTTCATTAATTATCAATGCAAATTGAGTTTGCATTGTTACTTTATTTCTGACAAATATAGATCGTTAAGTAACATTGAAGGAGGCTCGACTCAGTTTTTTTTCCGTGAGGTGTATGTTTTGAAATCAAAATTTCGCAGGGAAGACATGCTTCGATTGCTTTCATACTTCACCAAATTCATGAAATGTGATCAAAATTTTATGTCACTGGTTTCCAAGCGACAGCGATTACTATAGCAACGCCAGCTTATTACCCTTTGTTTTAAACAATGCCGTTTATCTCAAAATCTAGTGAAACACTTCATAATGAAACTTTTTAATTTTGTAGTATTCATGTATCACTAGCTGCAGACGAAGTTTCAAGAAAATTTATAGAACGGTTTTCGAGTAAATCAAAAATCATTTTTAGGCAAAACAGTGATAAAGCAAATAATTTGCATAAAACAAAATATTTCCAAAATGCCCCAGCTGCTAAAATAATGATTGCAAAGTTAAGGATGATGATTATTTTAACGGCTGGCGGTTTTAAAGGCTCAGTATCACCCATTCGGCTTTGCGGTCGTTTGTTTTTTGTTTTCAAATGACGAGCTCGCTCGTGATTGGCTCTTTCTGGAATTTTCGACTGCATTAAATTCAATCGTCGAGGCATTGGGCGCGCAATGCATTTTGGGTGATACTGGGCCTTTAAAATTATATGTAAGGGCATTATTTTCAGAAAAATTCTTGTAATTCATTGAAGTTTTTATCAGTAATAGTGACATTCATTTTTCAGACTGTCCATCTGAGATGAAGGCCTTAATAGTAATACTTAGCGTTATAGGAACAGTGTTAGCTGTTGCCTTAGCTCTATTACTTATCTGGAGAGTGTTAGCAACGATTCAGGTGCGTTTATATATTGTAAGTTGTTTATAAGACATCGCCTCCTTACGGTCAGTGGCAGACGTGCTTATTAAGTGGGGTGTCGGAGGATTATCCCCAATGAAAACAATCCCCCCCCCCCCCCCACCACCACCACCCGCCGCCTCCAGGGAGGGGACTCCCGTATAAAATTGACGGGGACGATCGTGGAAAATTTTAAAAGAAACCCCTACAAGGTACCTGAAACCTGTTTTGTGGGTGTGGCTCACATTGATTTTTACCCCTAAGAGATACCAATTGAGATACCAATTGAGATACCAATTGAGATACCAATTGAGATACCAATTGAGATACCAATTGAGATACCAATTGAGATACCAATTGAAATACCAATTGAGATACCAATTGAGATACCAATTGAGATACCAATTGAGATACCAATTTGATGATACCAATTGAGATACCAATTTGATGATACCAATTGAGATACCAATTTGATGATACCAATTGAGATACCAATTGAGATACCAATTTGATGATGATTTTTAATTAGCTGTTTCTTTTTATGGAGTGTTTTCACATGACGTCACGGCGGCCATGTTGGTGTCCCAAAACAATAAAACGGCGGCCATATATATTGGTGTCCCAAGCTACCTGTGGGGATTGAACTCTTTTCTAATGCAAACACTTTGTTTCGTTCAAACAAATTAGCATAGCTGCAGACCACGTGAGTGAAAACACTCTATAGATCATCTGTTAAGTTGTTTTGCACTTAATCTCGGCCCCAGTCCCTTTTCACTGCTATATAAGTATAGTTTTTAAAGGCCCAGTATCACCCATTCAACTTTGCGGCCGCTTGTTTTTGTTTTCAAATGACGAGCTCGCTCGTGATTGGCTCTTTTAGGGAATTTTCGACTGCGTTAAATTCAATCGTCGAGGCATTGGGTGCGCAATGCATTTTGGGTGATACTGGGCCTTTAACACTGTAACAGTCACTTTTGAAAATGTATGTACTAGCATACGAAACGTCAAGTTTTATCAAAAATGAATAAGTTCAACATGTTTATCACCGCAGCCGGTTTCTATTCTATTTCTCATCAAGGTACCAATTTGTTTTGAAAAGTTGTTCCTGTCAGCATATTTTCTGGTTTAACACCATAAAAGTTATCAGAATAACTCTGACAGTGGTTGTTTACGATTCAAGAACCATTAGTGGTACCAAACTAGGAATTTTAATCCCTCGGGTACGACGAACATCCCCGTCACTTTTATATTGGAGTCCCCCCTCCCGACCTCGGCCCGATATTTCAACAACAACTTTATTTCTCTGAACAAAAGGGAGAGGGCCCGGTGTCCCTGGGTCTTTCCTCTGCATACTCCACTGGTCTTCCCTAAACCCACCCCTGAACTCATTTTCTTATAAGTACTAAGATATTTCCCAAAGGTCTACAAAATCATTTTGTAATTCGTTGGCAAATACAATTTAATGAGTGCTGCTCAATAGCTAGTGGTCGAAACACACTGCGTAACCGACTGGAAATTGATTTTGACAGCAGTGCTTAAACTATGGGCTGCTATCTAGCTTTCATTTAAATGGTTGTATCTTTTGATTTCATTTACAAACACAGTCATCCATTGAACCAAAACTTTGTATATGATAGTTGGAGTTTAAATAAATAGCACTGCAAGGAGTGGCTGCTCGAGACATTTCATTTGAATGATCGGACTCGGCGACTTCATGGGAGTCAAACGAACTAGCGTTGATTATTAGACAAGTAACACATTTTAATTTACATGTAGCATAATGTGTTGATTCCTCAGGATCGTCGAGCATTTGCCAAGTTTGAAAAGGAACAAATGAATGCAAAATGTGTCATGGTAAGTTTCTGCTTGAAAATTGGATAATGATATCTCTAAGCCTTCAACTAATTAAGTACACACACACCCTCGAAACCCTCGCTAGTGTCCGCTGAATACAGGTTTGTTTTACAGTAAATATGGGAAGAACAATTTGGGGACCCAAATAGCTGGTGTCTGCTTAATAGAGGGTGTCCGCTTAATATGAGGTCCGCTTCATACAAGTTTCACTGTATTAACTTAACTCTATTCGGACCGGGGTGGGCGGAATGGGGGCGGAAAGTGCCAGAATATTCTTTGTGACTTACTTGAGTACTACGACAATTTTTTTAGCTTGAATTGTGACAATTTTTGTCATATGAATAAGCCGTGCCTAATTTTCTGTTTTAGTGTTTTTTACTAATTTTCTCAGTTGTGTTTATTTTACATTGTAGCGGATTTATCTTATTGCTTATCGATTTTGATTACTGTTTAATCACTTAGAGGGAAAATCTTTGAAAGCAGTGCTCGAATCTTACTTTTTTTGACTGGGCTCTTTGTGGTTATCTAAAACCGGGTGGTCCTCGGTCATCCTTTCTTCAAGAGTATTCTAGTTCTCACAAGGAATCTGAAGAGTACATACTACGTTCAAAACTATGTCTAGCTTAAGGTCGGTTAGATGACTTTATGACGTCATGTGACAGCCGCCATCTTAGATCCGCCATTGAAGATTTCTTGATTTTGCATGATATATAACACGTCCAAAAATCTAATCTTCGGATAAAACACACACAAAAAAACTGGAAAACCAAATGACTAAAAGAGCCTTTCAAAACATAGTTGCTATTGAAACAACGCATGTCTTGAACAGAAAACAGTCACATCATAATGTCTCCAGATAAATTTGACAAAAAGTCAGAATAATCGTAAGTATGGAAACAAAAAGAAAAGTGGAGGGGGACTAAGTACTAGAGTGGGTGAATATAATCAATGTCATCGCGTTGTAATTTGATTTCTTTTTTTTCTTTTTTTTTTTCAATATCAGGCTGAGAATCCAATATTCAAACCAACAACCACAACCTTTCAGAATCCTATGTACGGAGTGAAAACATGAACCAAGACCCGATGTATTTTAGCAGCCCTGTCCAGGGGTTTATTCGCCCGCCCGCCCGCCCGCCCGCCATTTTTAAAGCAGAGAAGGACCTGGAAATGAGGATGGCCTTCTCTTCATCCGGCTGTGATGTCGATAGTTTACAGTCAAACCTCTCATTGTGTCTCTTATACAAACACCTCTATCATCAACAAATACCTCTATCATCAACAAATACCTCTATCATCAACTTCACGCCTGTAGTTATTCTTTTCATGATGGATCCAGACGAGCAACTAGCGAAAATCACGTGCGGACAGAGTCATGTTATATAAACCTTATTCCAAAATGGCGGGCAATTTATTACTCTTTTGTATGCATTTCAATTAGCCCTCTTTGTCTCATTTTCGCGTGAAAATTCTGTTGTATTTTTCACATGCTGACGAGGCAACAAGGGCTAAATAACATACATATAAAAGAATAATAAATTGGCCACCATTTTGAATATATTAACCCATTGACACCTGAACCGCCCGTAACCGCCCGTACAAGACTCCACTGCTTTAAAAAATTGTAACTTTCTCAATCGTGCGAACATTGCCTTAACTAGCAGTTGTGAGTATTGACTAGAAAGTCTTTCAAAGTGAGATACCCAATAAACACAAAAAAGTCATCGATTTTTGCAGAATATCAGCGTTTAAATTTGGACAATAACAAAAATTACCGTTTTTAACGTCACAGAAAAACAACAAAAATCACGTTTTTGCCTTAAGTTTTTTTTATTTAAATCATCGTGGCAAACCCAAAAGTCAATAGTTACAGCAAAATTCAGTCCTAGTCCTAGCTTAGCAGTGAATTTTTTTGCTCTTATTCGTTGCTCGGGGCGAATTACAGCTTCTTATTCTAGTGCATACTCACCTTGCCTCGATTTTCAACATCACCACCGCACTGCATGCTGGGAAATAACGAGATTTTCGACAGCATTCCATCCGTCCGCCACACATTTCATATTTATACTAATTCCACAGCCACTCCGACCCACCGCCGAAATTTCGCGCTTGTTGTGTTCTCCTGTGGTCGCAACTTCCAAAATATGCCGCGGTAGGTCGAGAAATTCTTCCAGAGTCGAGTCCCAAAGCTACTTCGTTTCCTTGCGGCCATTTTTCCAATTAAGCGAGCCACGAGCCAAATTCGTTCACGAAGTACAACACCTAACTCGGTTCATTGAGAAAGTGGACTCTGAACTACCTTCAAGCTTAATTATGCTCATCAGGCAGCTACTAAAGATGAAAAATGGCTGTGGACTTACCAAAAATCGCAGAAACACCATATTGAAGACTTTATTGCAATTCAACAAAGCAAAATGCCAACGTCAGAATGACGTTTCCAGTAAACTCGAGCCTTCAGTGTTTTAGAACAGCAGCACTTTCAATGGTAACTCCAAATATGAAGTCACGAAATCCTTTGGGGCGTGTGTATGCAGAATAACGTAAAAAATCCTCAGGTGTCAATGGGTTAAAATTCATACTTGGCTCCGAGGCTTGGGGGAATAAAACAAAAGAAATAAATAATTCAACGCTGAACCTCAAAATGATTTCTTTTGTTTTATTCCCCCAAGCCTCGGAGCCAAGTATGAATTTTAATATATCGAAAATGGTCTATTGACCACTATTTTGGAATGAGGTGTATGGACATCGCCATAATAGATAGAATCTGTAATTCCGGGGTTTAAGCCCGGCTTAAGCTTTGAAACATTGTTGGCAAACATCAAGCATACTGTTGGTCCAACGAAGTTGGACAGTTTGGCACCCCATATTGGGAGATGTCGGACCAATGTACGTTTCTTGTTGGTGGCATGCTGTCGTATTGTTGGTATCACTGTTGTCCTTTCGTTGCGCATCCAAGATGCAGGCCCACAATATTGAAATGTTGTAAGCCCGGTGTTAATTATAAGTAAATATTTTTCGCCAGGACGTTAACGCCTATCGATAAAAATAAGGTGTCCGCTATAGTGAGGTGTTCGTATTGGGGGACTGTACTTAAACTTTTATTATACGGGCCCTTCCATCATACGTACAGACACCTACATAAAGACTCGTGCAGCATGCATGAACCTTTATTATACGGACCCTTCTATCACACACACAGACACCTATGTAAAGAATCGTGCAGCATGCATGAAGCTTTATTATACGGACCCTTCTATCACACATACAGACACCTATATAAAGACTCGTACAGCATGCATGAACCTTTATTATACGGACCCTTCTATCACACATACAGACACCTATATAAAGACTCGTGTAGCATGCATAAATCTTTATTATACGGACCCTTCCATCACACATACAGACACCTATATAAAGACTCGTGCAGCATGCATGAACCTTTATTATACGGACCCTTCTATCACACATACAGGCACCTATATAAAGACTCGTGCAGCATGCATGAACCTTTATTATACGGACCCTTCCATCACACATACAGACACCTATATAAAGACTCGTGCAGCATGCATGAACCTTTATTATACGGACCCTTCCATCATACATACAGACACCTATGTAAAGACTCGTGCAGCATGCATGAACCTTTATTATACGGACCCTTCCATCACACATACAGACACCTATATAAAGACTCGTGCAGCATGCATGAACCTTTATTATACGGACCCTTCTATCACACATACAGACACCTATATATATAAAGACTCGTGCAGCATGCATGAACCTTTATTATACGGACCCTTCTATCACACATACAGGCACCTATATAAAGAGTCGTGCAGCATGCATGAACCCTTATTATACGGACCCTTCCATCATACATACAGACACCTATGTAAAGACTCGTGCAGCATGCATGAACTTTTATTATACGGACCCTTCCATCACACATACAGACACCTATATAAAGACTCGTGCAGCATGCATGAACTTTTATTATACGGACCCTTCCATCATACATACAGACACCTATGTAAAGACTCGTGCAGCATGCATGAAGCTTTATTATACGGACCCTTCCATCACACATACAGACACCTATATAAAGACTCGTGCAGCATGCATGAACCTTTATTATACGGACCCTTCCATCACACATACAGACACCTATATAAAGACTCGTGCAGCATGCATGAAGCTTTATTATACGGACCCTTCTATCACACATACAGACACCTATTTAAAAACTCGTGCAGCATGAATGAATCTTTATTATACGGACCCTTCCATCGCACATACAGACACCCATGCAAAGACTCGTGTAGCATACATGAACACATTTACAAGGTTAACTCAGTGTCGGGAGAGTTGTATTTTATATTTTGTATTTTGAGTATTATCAGCAAAAGTTTCTACAACTGAACTGTGCGAGAAGTTTAGTAACTGGTGCGGCCGGCCGATGTATAACATGCGATAACATTTTGTGTTTTTTCAACTGTTCATTTGGCCTTTCCTGTTATCCTGGATATGTTAGTTTGACTGCTTGAACAGTAGAAGAAGGACGCACGCGCACACGCGCGCATGCACGCACACACGCAGAGAAGGCCACGCTACTCCATGATAGGCATCACAAAGTGTCCTCATGTATAAAAGTTCATGACAACAAATAATTCTTTCAGATATGAAGTAATTTGAAAATGACAAATAACTCTGTCGGGCATGAAGTATTTCTTAAACAATACTTGCGTGCAATCCTGGACATATGTCGTGGAAAGAGTTACGCAGTAGACAAAACTACATACCGCAGATCTTACTGGGTGGTTCCTAGAAATGTGTGCTAACGTTCACCGTACGTCTATTTCACCTGGGCAATCCCACTTCAAAGTCACGGGGATGGTGGTTGACTTTTTTACGGGTTAGGGTTAGGGTTACAGTGCAAGTAGTATTTTTCCCATCGGATAGAATGTATTCACGAATTTAAAATGAAAGTACATTCCATTGATAGAAACACATTCATTTTACTTTAAATATGGTGATAAAAATCTTCATAATGAATTTCTTAAGGCAGACTTTATGCATCAGTCATTTCCAGCAGTTCCCTCCCCTCCATCCCCAACTTAATTGGATATTATAGACCAAAACAAAAACCGCAGTTTGGAGATAAAGTGCAGCATTGCAACTGGATGGAAGTGGATTACAGTTCATCAAAATTGATTTCGTGACAGGCGCTCAAGAAATCAAATTTGCCATTGTTGTAGAATTTTGACTTCTTTTTTTTATTTTGTCACCTTTGGTTAACATTTCTTTGCTTTCATCATTTCTGGCTATTTTTTCTTCCTATTTCAAGATAATAAAGCAAACTCCTGGGCATAATCATGAAAACACTGGGACACTCCCTTTGATTGAAAACTGAAATCACTCATAAATTCAATTATTCAGTTGAACTATTGGATATCTGTCAGTACAAACACGTTAATAACAAGTACATTTTCTAAAGGCCTGTTAATATGGTCTCGGGTACCCGAGACCATATAAACAAATAATTCGTCTAATACATTCTTTCTGCTTGTCCTTCAAGGACTTGCGAATAAAATCTCGAAGGGACAAATTCGAAGCCGATGATAATTCACTTTCAACATTCAATGCGACGGCCGCAATGATAAACTGGTGTTTTGGGCACATGCATGCTTAAGACCGGAAGTCACAATTCTAACCCAGGTAACCAATCAGAATGCAGCTCATCGATTCTTTTGTTTTACGACCAATCAGAAAAATGTCCAGATTCTGGCTTTTTTACATGTGATATGACAAAGAAATGCATCATGCCCTCTTCCCGTAAGAGACATTAGGGATAATAGGGAGAGGGCATGACCTCAGGCTATGCTGACCGAGTCAAAGTTGACCCTACTTAAATATCCACAACGCTGCGTAAATATTCAAATCTAAATACAACTATCGTATTTCGTGTTCTTTTGACTTTGTTTCATTCATTTGATCACTGTGGGCTTTGCTGATTTACATTTTACTTCTTTAATGCGAATTTGTGTTCTTAAACCTAAAAACTTGGCTTTACGTGACACGCAGAACGCCGTGAGTTGTCGCGGGTAGGCGAGCCAAAGTGTTTATATGAGAAAAAGTTGTCCCGGGTAGGCGAGCCAAAGTGTCTGTATGAGAAAAAGTTATCCCGCCTGCCAGGGTTACCCTACCTGCCGAGGTGAGACAACCCACCCAACCGAGTTGTCTCCCCCCACCCCCGAGACGAGTTCTCGATTCTCATGTAAACGGTTGGTTGAATTTTTCAAGAAATAAGTGAAAAGTTAGCTCGGCCAGGGTAACTCGGAAGGGGGGAGGGTTGTCTTGGGTACCCGAGACCATATAAACAGGCCCTAAATAAGCCGTCATTTGACGGACCTTTCAAATAAGGTTGTCAGTTTATGTCTCCTCCTGTTTTATCACGATAGCAAAATACGACTTCCTGAGTTTTAAAAGAAAGTGACAGTTGTGTCCGTAGCATCTGCATGGCCATAATTTAACTACACCTATTATGTACTTAACATGATCACATTCGATTATCCGCCTAAACAATGAAATACAAATTTGTTAATTGGCCGTTTGGCCTTCAATTTCAATTGTATCTTTGAATCTTCAGGGGGAGACTTTTTATTCATTAAATTGGATATTACCAAATTGTTTGCACTGCCCATTGGTTCAAATATAGCCTGCTGGTGGTTGCATTAAACGTATTTTTAAGATATATCATAATTTGTTTGCTACGTTCATTTTGTTGCTTGCCGAAGAACTAATTGAAAAAATAAAGGTAGCATGCAAAATAAATTCGGATGCACGCTTTCAATTATAAATTTGTTTTGAAATATTGAACGCATTTGTCAGACGGGCTTCGTTACTCTTGGTCTCTTTCAAACGTTCTTGCCAATTTTCCCCTGAATATTTACTCATTGAAATGGCAAACTTTAAATAATAATATATATACACCCGCTTTCAAAATTGTTTTCATCGAGAAAAGTATATGGATATATAAAGTACTTTTGTTGTTCTTTACTGAGATGTTTTAGTGTTATTTTGTAAATCAGTAAAGGTATATTGCCGCTTTGACAAAAAAAGATCAAAATTCCCGTGGTACGCGAACGCAAGCAAAACATTGTTACTTTTTTTTTTCTGGCGCTTCCGAATAATGCTTGCGTTATGCCCGTTGTCGTGTTCAGTTGAAGAAAGTTGGCTTATTTGGATAATTTGGCAAATTTCACTGACGCAGTTTTATGTATATTTCTGTTTTATTTCTATTATTATTTATGTTTTTCCCGCTGGGCTTCTTTTATAAATAGAATAAACCGAGTGCTGTATTGACGGAGCTTGTTGGCTGGCCAACAATATTTTTACTGTCACACTAAGGTTTGGAGTAAAATGGCTGAGGGAAAGCCCAAAGCCCCTTTTATTAAAATAACCAGTTTATAATTCATACAGAATATTTACAATCTGTTAGAAATATTTTAGATTTTGTGCTTGCGTCGCTTAATATAGTAGTGATCTGTAACTGTGTTAAAGCTCTTAAGCCCGAACTGCATAAAGTACAGGTTTATAAATACAAATTAGTTTTCTGTTTGGCCTTTGGTTTTGTATTTTGGTGTCTTTAAGGGATATACTGACTATTTCTGCACTCGAGCAACAATGATATTGGGTAATTTTTTTTCCCGTTGATTGAAATATAGCCTGCTGGTGGTAGCAGCAACGAATTTATGAGATATGTCATAATTTTCGATAATTTGTTTGACACCTTGACTTTGTTGCTGAAAAATAAAAGGTACTACGTGTAGAAAAAATAAATTCGGATGCACGCCTCCAATAAAGACTAGAACTTGTTTGAAATATTGAACGCATTTGTAAAACCTAAACAATTAAGATTTATAGACCATGCATAATCACCAACTGAGGCAGTCAGTCATGCTGAAATAAAAAAATGGTCGTTTCCGTGTTTTAATATTGCTGCTCAGAATAGTTAAAAATGTCCACTGATCGGGATTATTTTATTCAGTCGTCACTTTGGCTACCATATTGGCATAACCATGAACTCAAGCAAAAATATGGATTTTTTTCTTTTCTGGTCTTTCCGAATGAGCTTGCGTGGCGTGCCCGGTGTCATGTTGAGGCAAGTCGGTTTATTTTGATAAGGAAGGGCCATTAATTATGCCGACTGTATCGCAAATTTCACTGAAGCAGTTTTATGTATGTCTGTTTTATTTCTATTATTATTTTGTTTCGTTTTCTTTTTTGATGCAAATTGTGTGCTTGCGTCACACGCTTCTGTAACTGTGTTAAAGATTTTTAGAAGACATTAAACATTTTAGGTATATGTCTCTTTTATTTCTATTGCTGTTTTGTTTCTGTTTTATCATCTGTTTATGTAGATTTTCTGCTTGTGTCGCTTATATAGCATTGATCTGTAACTGTGTGCATGTTAAAGATTTTTAGCCCAAAAACTGTTTAAACACGACGCAAAAAATGTTGACATAAGGGCCGTAATGTACTCACGCTTGCATCACTGGAGAAAATCAGGTGAAAAGGAAGCTTAATTGACTTGGTTCTGAGTAGCCTGCGTACAGACGTCTCCTATTTCCTTCGCTTTAGTCTACTAGAGACGTACTGCTCACCGCCACTAAGCATGGAGACTGAGTAAACCTGACTCATGCTGCAATTTGACTGCCGTGTAGCACTTTATTTTTGCGGGTTCTAATTTTGAGATCCGCAAAAATTAATTCCTGTAAAAATTTTCTCCGCAAAAGTTTACTTAATGTATTTACAAACATCGCCTCTTTCACCTGATATAAAATCGTCGTACAAAACGATGAAACTAGAAACAAAACATTCAGGAATGAAACGATGAAACTACAGTCGGTACGCTACAAGTACCGTTTAGCTGTTTAACATGTTAAAAGCTTAACAGAAAAGGATCGTCTGAAGGTAACGCACTGAGAAGAGCATCTGTAATTCCACATTTCTTCAATTCATTTTTGGTAATGGATTGGTTGCGACATCTGCAAATCGCAAAAATTAATTCCCAGCAAAAAAAATCCTTCCCGATCGCAAAAATTAGTGCCCGCCAAACACAAAAAAAATCGGCAATCCACAAAATTATATATACTCCCGCAAAAATAAAGTGTCACACGGTGAAACTTCCAAACCCGGAATTTTTCAATTCAAACACGGAATTCGATAAACAAAGGAATTTCTCGTCACCTGTGGCAGTATTTCGTAAAATACTAAATAAAACCACACAAATTAACTGGGGAAGAGCTTTCATTTTAATAGCCTGCCCTAACAATAGAATCACAACACATCTCAGAGTTTAACATTGCGAATGAAAGGATTAACTTATGGTGGTAACACTGTTCTAACCTTACAATGTTTTACTATCGGTACATGTACAAGCCGAGTGTCTATCTTTCCCTTGTAAATTTACAACATAGTAGTCCATATCTACTGTTTAACTCAACAAGGAGCACACTTGCGGAGTATGTTCTTCACTTCTTGTCTCACATCTCTGATCCTCCAACAGTAGAGGATCGGGTTAAGAGACGAATTCAAATAAAGTAGACATGCTGAAAAATAAAACACGACAGTCGAAAAGAAGTCTTTGTTTCCATACCACAGTGTCAATTGCATTATAGTATAAGGTGCATAGCAAATGAGCAATGCTAACTGCACCCAAGCTATGCTCCACACTGTCTTCTTGTATCGTGCTATGTTCAGTGGATTTCCTCCTCTGTTCAGTTGTCCTGGCTGAACATGGTCTTGCATTTGAGCTTGTTGATGGCGGAGAGTAAATAAAATCTTTATGTAACAGAACGTTGAAATTGTAATAGAAAGTATAGTTAAACCAATGAATATCCAAACAAAGAACACGATGCTCGTAATATCCAAGAAAATTATCCTTGTCGCGATTTCTAATGCACTGTTTAGAACAGCAAATAACCAAAAACAACCTATGACCACACGCACTCGCCCTAAAGTTACAACTTGTCTATACCTCTGCCTCATCAACAGAGCGAGAAGTCTGTCTAAACTGATGGCGGCCGATGTTAGGACTGATACTACAAACAACATGGAAAAGAAAAATTCATGCACACGATCGAGAATATATGTGCCGAAGAACATGTCTTCAATATAATCCGGTACTAAAAGAATGATAGCGTACAGCGGTTGAGAAATAAGACCAACACAAAGATCGGTGACTGCCAGACAGCCAAACAGCCATTTTGTTGGTGGATAAATGGACGACACTTTATAGAGAGCAATCAGGATCAGAGTATTGCCAAGAGATGCGGTGATGGATAGAATAATGTTCAGGGCTGAAAACAATATGAATATGCTTGCTGGAACTCCATCTGTCGCGTTTGTGCTGTTTGCCATTATTCTTGACGAATACCTCTGAACTTCTTTGTAAAATAAACTTTGGTCTGAGTAAAACGTTCGCCGGCGAATGCTTCAGGTCGGACTTGTAAAGGTATAATTACGCGAGAACTTCACTTCTCGACTGACTTGACTGCTTGAACAGTAGAAGAAGGACGCACGCGCTCACGCGCGCATGCACGCACACACGCAGAGAAGGCCACGCTACTCCATGATAGGCATCACAAAGTGTCCTCATGTATAAAAGTTCATGACAACAAATAATTCTTTCAGATATGAAGTAATTTGAAAATGACAAATAACTCTGTCGGGCATGAAGTATTTCTTAAACAATACTTGCGTGCAATCCTGGACATATGTCGTGGAAAGAGTTACGCAGTAGACAAAACTACATACCGCAGATCTTACTGGGTGGTTCCTAGAAATGTGTGCTAACGTTCACCGTACGTCTATTTCACCTGGGCAATCCCACTTCAAAGTCACGGGGATGGTGGTTGACTTTTTTACGGGTTAGGGTTAGGGTTAGGGTTACAGTGCAAGTAGTATTTTTCCCATCGGATAGAATGTATTCACGAATTTAAAATGAAAGTACATTCCATTGATAGAAACACATTCATTTTACTTTAAATATGGTGATAAAAATCTTCATAATGAATTTCTTAAGGCAGACTTTATGCATCAGTCATTTCCAGCAGTTCCCTCCCCTCCATCCCCAACTTAATTGGATATTATAGACCAAAACAAAAACCGCAGTTTGGAGATAAAGTGCAGCATTGCAACTGGATGGAAGTGGATTACAGTTCATCAAAATTGATTTCGTGACAGGCGCTCAAGAAATCAAATTTGCCATTGTTGTAGAATTTTGACTTCTTTTTTTTATTTTGTCACCTTTGGTTAACATTTCTTTGCTTTCATCATTTCTGGCTATTTTTTCTTCCTATTTCAAGATAATAAAGCAAACTCCTGGGCATAATCATGAAAACACTGGGACACTCCCTTTGATTGAAAACTGAAATCACTCATAAATTCAATTATTCAGTTGAACTATTGGATACCTGTCAGTACAAACACGTTAATAACAAGTACATTTTCTAAAGGCCTGTTAATATGGTCTCGGGTACCCGAGACCATATAAACAAATAATTCGTCTAATACATTCTTTCTGCTTGTCCTTCAAGGACTTGCGAATAAAATCTCGAAGGGACAAATTCGAAGCCGATGATAATTCACTTTCAACATTCAATGCGACGGCCGCAATGATAAACTGGTGTTTTGGGCACATGCATGCTTAAGACCGGAAGTCACAATTCTAACCCAGGTAACCAATCAGAATGCAGCTCATCGATTCTTTTGTTTTACGACCAATCAGAAAAATGTCCAGATTCTGGCTTTTTTACATGTGATATGACAAAGAAATGCATCATGCCCTCTTCCCGTAAGAGACATTAGGGATAATAGGGAGAGGGCATGACCTCAGGCTATGCTGACCGAGTCAAAGTTGACCCTACTTAAATATCCACAACGCTGCGTAAATATTCAAATCTAAATACAACTATCGTATTTCGTGTTCTTTTGACTTTGTTTCATTCATTTGATCACTGTGGGCTTTGCTGATTTACATTTTACTTCTTTAATGCGAATTTGTGTTCTTAAACCTAAAAACTTGGCTTTACGTGACACGCAGAACGCCGTGAGTTGTCGCGGGTAGGCGAGCCAAAGTGTTTATATGAGAAAAAGTTGTCCCGGGTAGGCGAGCCAAAGTGTCTGTATGAGAAAAAGTTATCCCGCCTGCCAGGGTTACCCTACCTGCCGAGGTGAGACAACCCACCCAACCGAGTTGTCTCCCCCCACCCCCGAGACGAGTTCTCGATTCTCATGTAAACGGTTGGTTGAATTTTTCAAGAAATAAGTGAAAAGTTAGCTCGGCCAGGGTAACTCGGAAGGGGGGAGGGTTGTCTTGGGTACCCGAGACCATATAAACAGGCCCTAAATAAGCCGTCATTTGACGGACCTTTCAAATAAGGTTGTCAGTTTATGTCTCCTCCTGTTTTATCACGATAGCAAAATACGACTTCCTGAGTTTTAAAAGAAAGTGACAGTTGTGTCCGTAGCATCTGCATGGCCATAATTTAACTACACCTATTATGTACTTAACATGATCACATTCGATTATCCGCCTAAACAATGAAATACAAATTTGTTAATTGGCCGTTTGGCCTTCAATTTCAATTGTATCTTTGAATCTTCAGGGGGAGACTTTTTATTCATTAAATTGGATATTACCAAATTGTTTGCACTGCCCATTGGTTCAAATATAGCCTGCTGGTGGTTGCATTAAACGTATTTTTAAGATATATCATAATTTGTTTGCCACGTTCATTTTGTTGCTTGCCGAAGAACTAATTGAAAAAATAAAGGTAGCATGCAAAATAAATTCGGATGCACGCTTTCAATTATAAATTTGTTTTGAAATATTGAACGCATTTGTCAGACGGGCTTCGTTACTCTTGGTCTCTTTCAAACGTTCTTGCCAATTTTCCCCTGAATATTTACTCATTGAAATGGCAAACTTTAAATAATAATATATATACACCCGCTTTCAAAATTGTTTTCATCGAGAAAAGTATATGGATATATAAAGTACTTTTGTCGTTCTTTACTGAGATGTTTTAGTGTTATTTTGTAAATCAGTAAAGGTATATTGCCGCTTTGACAAAAAAAGATCAAAATTCCCGTGGTACGCGAACGCAAGCAAAACATTGTTACTTTTTTTTTCTGGCGCTTCCGAATAATGCTTGCGTTATGCCCGTTGTCGTGTTCAGTTGAAGAAAGTTGGCTTATTTGGATAATTTGGCAAATTTCACTGACGCAGTTTTATGTATATTTCTGTTTTATTTCTATTATTATTTATGTTTTTCCCGCTGGGCTTCTTTTATAAATAGAATAAACCGAGTGCTGTATTGACGGAGCTTGTTGGCTGGCCAACAATATTTTTACTGTCACACTAAGGTTTGGAGTAAAATGGCTGAGGGAAAGCCCAAAGCCCCTTTTATTAAAATAACCAGTTTATAATTCATACAGAATATTTACAATCTGTTAGAAATATTTTAGATTTTGTGCTTGCGTCGCTTAATATAGTAGTGATCTGTAACTGTGTTAAAGCTCTTAAGCCCGAACTGCATAAAGTACAGGTTTATAAATACAAATTAGTTTTCTGTTTGGCCTTTGGTTTTGTATTTTGGTGTCTTTAAGGGATATACTGACTATTTCTGCACTCGAGCAACAATGATATTGGGTAATTTTTTTTCCCGTTGATTGAAATATAGCCTGCTGGTGGTAGCAGCAACGAATTTATGAGATATGTCATAATTTTCGATAATTTGTTTGACACCTTGACTTTGTTGCTGAAAAATAAAAGGTACTACGTGTAGAAAAAATAAATTCGGATGCACGCCTCCAATAAAGACTAGAACTTGTTTGAAATATTGAACGCATTTGTAAAACCTAAACAATTAAGATTTATAGACCATGCATAATCACCAACTGAGGCAGTCAGTCATGCTGAAATAAAAAAATGGTCGTTTCCGTGTTTTAATATTGCTGCTCAGAATAGTTAAAAATGTCCACTGATCGGGATTATTTTATTCAGTCGTCACTTTGGCTACCATATTGGCATAACCATGAACTCAAGCAAAAATATGGATTTTTTTCTTTTCTGGTCTTTCCGAATGAGCTTGCGTGGCGTGCCCGGTGTCATGTTGAGGCAAGTCGGTTTATTTTGATAAGGAAGGGCCATTAATTATGCCGACTGTATCGCAAATTTCACTGAAGCAGTTTTATGTATGTCTGTTTTATTTCTATTATTATTTTGTTTCGTTTTCTTTTTTGATGCAAATTGTGTGCTTGCGTCACACGCTTCTGTAACTGTGTTAAAGATTTTTAGAAGACATTAAACATTTTAGGTATATGTCTCTTTTATTTCTATTGCTGTTTTGTTTCTGTTTTATCATCTGTTTATGTAGATTTTCTGCTTGTGTCGCTTATATAGCATTGATCTGTAACTGTGTGCATGTTAAAGATTTTTAGCCCAAAAACTGTTTAAACACGACGCAAAAAATGTTGACATAAGGGCCGTAATGTACTCACGCTTGCATCACTGGAGAAAATCAGGTGAAAAGGAAGCTTAATTGACTTGGTTCTGAGTAGCCTGCGTACAGACGTCTCCTATTTCCTTCGCTTTAGTCTACTAGAGACGTACTGCTCACCGCCACTAAGCATGGAGACTGAGTAAACCTGACTCATGCTGCAATTTGACTGCCGTGTAGCACTTTATTTTTGCGGGTTCTAATTTTGAGATCCGCAAAAATTAATTCCTGTAAAAATTTTCTCCGCAAAAGTTTACTTAATGTATTTACAAACATCGCCTCTTTCACCTGATGTAAAATCGTCGTACAAAACGATGAAACTAGAAACAAAACATTCAGGAATGAAACGATGAAACTACAGTCGGTACGCTACAAGTACCGTTTAGCTGTTTAACATGTTAAAAGCTTAACAGAAAAGGATCGTCTGAAGGTAACGCACTGAGAAGAGCATCTGTAATTCCACATTTCTTCAATTCATTTTTGGTAATGGATTGGTTGCGACATCTGCAAATCGCAAAAATTAATTCCCAGCAAAAAAAATCCTTCCCGATCGCAAAAATTAGTGCCCGCCAAACACAAAAAAAATCGGCAATCCACAAAATTATATATACTCCCGCAAAAATAAAGTGTCACACGGTGAAACTTCCAAACCCGGAATTTTTCAATTCAGACACGGAATTCGATAAACAAAGGAATTTCTCGTCACCTGTGGCAGTATTTCGTAAAATACTAAATAAAACCACACAAATTAACTGGGGAAGAGCTTTCATTTTAATAGCCTGCCCTAACAATAGAATCACAACACATCTCAGAGTTTAACATTGCGAATGAAAGGATTAACTTATGGTGGTAACACTGTTCTAACCTTACAATGTTTTACTATCGGTACATGTACAAGCCGAGTGTCTATCTTTCCCTTGTAAATTTACAACATAGTAGTCCATATCTACTGTTTAACTCAACAAGGAGCACACTTGCGGAGTATGTTCTTCACTTCTTGTCTCACATCTCTGATCCTCCAACAGTAGAGGATCGGGTTAAGAGACGAATTCAAATAAAGTAGACATGCTGAAAAATAAAACACGACAGTCGAAAAGAAGTCTTTGTTTCCATACCACAGTGTCAATTGCATTATAGTATAAGGTGCATAGCAAATGAGCAATGCTAACTGCACCCAAGCTATGCTCCACACTGTCTTCTTGTATCGTGCTATGTTCAGTGGATTTCCTCCTCTGTTCAGTTGTCCTGGCTGAACATGGTCTTGCATTTGAGCTTGTTGATGGCGGAGAGTAAATAAAATCTTTATGTAACAGAACGTTGAAATTGTAATAGAAAGTATAGTTAAACCAATGAATATCCAAACAAAGAACACGATGCTCGTAATATCCAAGAAAATTATCCTTGTCGCGATTTCTAATGCACTGTTTAGAACAGCAAATAACCAAAAACAACCTATGACCACACGCACTCGCCCAAAAGTTACAACTTGTCTATACCTCTGCCTCATCAACAGAGCGAGAAGTCTGTCTAAACTGATGGCGGCCGATGTTAGGACTGATACTACAAACAACATGGAAAAGAAAAATTCATGCACACGATCGAGAATATATGTGCCGAAGAACATGTCTTCAATATAATCCGGTACTAAAAGAATGATAGCGTACAGCGGTTGAGAAATAAGACCAACACAAAGATCGGTGACTGCCAGACAGCCAAACAGCCATTTTGTTGGTGGATAAATGGACGACACTTTATAGAGAGCAATCAGGATCAGAGTATTGCCAAGAGATGCGGTGATGGATAGAATAATGTTCAGGGCTGAAAACAATATGAATATGCTTGCTGGAACTCCATCTGTCGCGTTTGTGCTGTTTGCCATTATTCTTGACGAATACCTCTGAACTTCTTTGTAAAATAAACTTTGGTCTGAGTAAAACGTTCGCCGGCGACTGCTTCAGGTCGGACTTGTAAAGGTATAATTACGCGAGAACTTCACTTCTCGACTTGGTGAAAACAACTAGACTGATCTATGCCAATGACGACCTTAAAATGAAACT